>CM032233.1:9685000-9805000 GCA_019009955.1 Riptortus pedestris
AAAGTAAAAGATAACTCGAGTCTCTAAACTTCAAGAGAGCCGAACTAATTTTGAATAGAAAATTGTACATCTCATCACGTTCGTTATCCACACACACTTAATACAAATGCAAATATCTCGGTTAATATTCAAGATAGAGAATAAATGTATATAACAATATTTATTGTAAATTCAATTTTCAATAAGATTATTTCTGTATAAGTTTTCGATCGGACGTGTAGTAACCGGAGATATTTCGAATTTTCTAAAAACCACCCCTCTAACCCCCCCCCTTTCACTGGTCAGATTTCAGCCATTAATGAACTAGATCTTTCTACTTACATGAAACACATTATATATTTACATAAAAGACACACACGCACACACATATAACGGACCTCATTTTCGTCATATCCTGGGTTAGATCGGCGGAAATTTGAAGACATTTTTCTAAAATCGCATCAAGAGTACGACCTCAATAGCTGATTTCCCTAATGGGAAATGTGCTAAAATATTACACGACCTCTTAATAATGCAATGCCATGGATGAACCTGATGACCTTTTATTATTCACATTGCACGGTCTTCTGCACGCTCATCAACTTTTTGAGTTGTTTACTGTTAAGTACATTACAGTGATACTTCCTACTAAAATATTAGTCAATTTTATAACAAGTTGGTACTCATAACACAACTTATACAGCATCTTGAAAGTTTCAAATAAGAACTTGTGTTAATTAATAGGGGCCAATTTTTAGATCACGACGACCCCAAAAATCAGTTTTTGTTTATGTCGACCCCTGGAAAACCGATTCAACCCCAACGGGTCCATATCTACCACTTTGGGAATCCCGGGTCTAGAAGGTGTAATAATCTCCGAAACGTAGAAGGCTATAATTGTAAAACAAAACACAGTATAATTAAATAAATCCATCGAGTTGGCTCCCAGATAAAAACTGGCTGACAAAGATGGACGAAGTATCTACGGAAATTTTAGGAAAACATTAGTCTGCAAGAGCAGATATCCAAGTACTTCTCAATAAAAATCTTTCCCAGGCAGATTTCCCATATGAAGTTTTACAATAGCGAAATTTCACGAGAGCCGAACAGTTACGGAAACGGCGGCAATAGCTCTTGACGGAAACTCACGACTAGACCTGAAGTTAGCCGAACTCACCTCGACCGTTGCAATTAATATAAATGCAAATATCTCAGTTAATCTTCAAGATAGGGAATACATGTACATAACCATATTTATAGTACATTTAATTTTCAATAAGATTAATTTTATACAATGTTTCAATCCGACGTATTGTAACGGAGATATTTTGAATTTTCGAAAATCTTCTCCTCTAAACCCCCCCCCCCCCTCACCCTCTGGTCCAATTTCAGCCATAATGAACTTTTTTCTTTTTACGTAAAACGAATAAATATCGAGTTTGGTAACGATTAAACTATAATTGCGACCGCTAGAGCGGTAACATATATATATACATAAATATATATATATATATATATTTATGTATATATATCTGTTACCGCTCTAGCGGTATATATATATATATATATATATATATATATATATACACATACACACACACAGTTTTGAACGGACCTCATTTTCGTCATCTCGATGGATAGGTAGGATCGATGGACATTTGAAGAAAAATTAAGAAAATCGCGTTATGAGTACGACCTCAATTTTCCTTAAGGGAAATCTTCTAAAAATAGAATTTGTATGTATAGATAGATTCGTTAATAATAAGGTTAGTTAGAAAATAAATAGGAATAAAATGAATGCATAAATATATTAACATATAGTCTGTACCCAACTTGAGAGATAAAAAGTTCGTCACGCAGGGGCTGCTTAAACTAAGCAGATTTCCCTCGTCAAAATTTAACAATAGATAAATCTACATATTGGTAACACAACACCACCGTGACTATGAAGTGAATAAATACAACGGTAATAAGAAATCCTTCAGAAAATTTCAATAACGTCCCAACAGGAAGCGTCTGAAATGTAAATATACAGGTCTGCCAACCTCACAGGAAAGAAAAACAATTACTGCTGAATATAACATTAATTTTATTAAAATTATTAATCATATCTAGTACTGTAACTTATAATAAATCAGAATACTTTTTTTTTTATCTTCTGGGGTCCCAATTGTGGTTCACCAAGTATCATCCTTGTTGTAAAATTATTGGAGATTTTAAGGGGGTGTCAAAGAAACTTAGGACACCAGTGTGTGTGTATATATACATATAGATATATCAGCCCCTGCGTGATGAACTTTTTCCTTAGTCACATAGGTATCTTACAACTTGCTCAGGTTATTTTGTGTATCTCTTCAGATTAAATTAATTTAGATGGAGTTCAAGTAGATTAAGTTTCAACGGTTAGTAGGATGCAGAAAGGAACTGGATACAAATGTATGCTCTATGAAACAGAGATATGGGGGGTTTAGAGGGGGAGAATTTTGAAAATTCGAAATATCGCCGTTTACTATACGTCGGATCGAAAATAGTACAAAATCAATCATATTGCAAATTAAATGTACTGTAAATATTGTCATATGCATTCTCTATCTAGAATATTAACCGAGATATTTTCATTTTTCAGTTTTCAGCCTTCAGCAAACCCCCACTTATAAACATGTTACATAATAAACCACATTATTCGAAGCTTAAATACCAAATATTGTTTTCAAGAGACCTTTATAATACGAGATACATGCAAATATGTACTGGTGAAATTCGATTGACTAAAATTATTCTGGTTCATTATAAATTACAGTAATATATATAGTATATAGTTTTCAATAAAATTAATATGTTATATTCTGATATAATTCAGTAATTGTTTTTCTTTCCGGTGTGAGGTGGCAGACCTGTTTGTTTACATTTCAGACGTTTCTCGTCGGGAGGTTCCTTGATGTGGTTTGCATTTATTCACTTAATATTCACGGTGGTGTTTTGTTTCCAGTATGTAGATTTATCTATTTTTAAACTTCACGAGGTTAATCTGCTAAGTTTACGCAACCCCTGCGTGACGGAATTTTTTCTTCATCGTCGTTCTTCGGAATTATTTTTTTTTTTTTAATATGGCGCCATGGCTACAATAGCTTATCCTTCTGGAGTGTTACTATAAATGGACTATGGTCGAGATTGGAATTGCTAAAGCACTAATTGGATGACCTAATAAATGGCTTTATGAGGACTGTAGCCAATTTGAGAGTAGTCAGCTCAGCAAATAATGGTGAAGCCGGAGCTAGAGGACAGGTGTTGCAAGAGCAGGAATGGAGAACAGTGGTCAACAGGCAACTTTCTACGAATGGAATTACTCTCGGGCTAGGAGTAAGGCGGTAATCGCACACTAATAGTAGTTATTCAGATATAAAAGGGCCAACTGTGTTTGTTGGCCTGTTGAACAGCGGCTCACTGCTACAACAGCCCTCTCTACTAATCCCCTTACAGATCTACTACAAACCTATTCATCGTTTGATGAAGTCTTTGTTAACCTTCGGTCGGGCGCGTCAAAAATATTCAGCGTGTATCTCAGAGATACAACCTCAACCGTTTTCACGGAAATACAGTTTCTTAATATATATTTTGCACTAAAATGTTTAGTGTGTAATTAGAAATCATATCTGAGGAAGTATTTGTTTGAAAGAAGTAAACAATTTTCAAAATTGACACGTACTGTAATAAAAAAAATCATGGTAGATAATATAACCAAGTTGGTTATAGATTCACCAATTCAATTGTTATTAAAACCGTGGACGATAATTTTTAAAATATAATTAAAACATACAAATACCAAAAGAAATAGTTTAAATGCACATGTCTTAATTATTCATAATTCATTTCAGTTTGTGAACAATATAAACAAAATATCTAAATAAAACTTCATTCAAAAATAAGTAGCACGAAATCACTTTTAGATAAGACTTATTAAAAATCATCTAAATTTTAATGTACAAATCCTTTTAAAAAAACCAGTTTAATTATTATCTCTTTTGCAGAGCTGCATTACAATTAGGACAAGGCGTGGAACTATGTTGTAAACAAATTTTGCTTTTGCAAATCTCACAAGAATAATGAGTAAACCTACATTTCTTTTCAGTTTTGCTTGGTTCACATCATTTGCTTTAGTTCGTTGTAGTGGAGGGACTTTTTTTATGCTGTTTTGTACTTGAGTTCAATGTATGGTGCAATGAGTCTCTGTACTCGTCAAGTTTCGTCCGTAGTTCGGTTGGTAAACGTCTACTGTTGTCACTGCGTCATACAATAATTTCTTGAATAAGTTCTTTTGAAATCTCATTTATGAGCAAAATAATAGAAAAATTGGTTTATATGGTTCCATTTAATGAAGAGAAAGTTAATTGATCTATATATTTATGAAATATAGATTTAAAAAAAAAACTTCCTTCTAGGAGATTAAACTGAATGACAGGTGAAACACACGACTCCATCTAACACAGTGACACTACTGACCTTGAGGGGGAGTTCTCTAAAACACATAACTCGAAGCACTACACCACCACTCTCTGCTAGGAGGAGTGGCAAATATTTTTCTAGAAACCGTGTATCTGAGAGATGACGCACCCGACGGAGGGTTAAGGGAAATTAGCCTTCGAAATTCGAAAAATGTCTTCAAATGTCCATTGATTCTCCTTGGATATAACGAAAATGAGGTCATTTCCAAAATTACACACACACGTGTGTATTTCGAGCTGCACTCTCTGTAAAAATATGTAAATGTGATCCGATTGCCACAGTGGTCCCGGATCCCGTCCGTTCAAAATTATATATATACATACACACACATTTGTTTGTTACCACTTTAAATAATCATTAAATAAATTTTTTACCATATAATAAACCACTTTAATCTAAGCTTAAGTACCAAATATTGTTTTCTAGAGCCCTTAATTATACGAGATACACGCAAATATATTCTGCCCCCCCCTCTGTCTTAAATTCTTGGAATACTAAAATTTTATTGATTGAGGTAACAATTATTCTAATTCATTACAAATTACAGCACTAGCTTTAGTAAATTGTCTTCAAAAAATGAATATTTTATATTCAGATATATTTCGATAATTGTTTCTATTTGCGGTTTATATATCTATTCAGCGCTACGGGGTTGGCTGACCTGTTTCTTTACAATTCAGCCCCTTTCCGTTTTTTTGATATTATTAACTTTTATTGCGAATTGGCTGAAAAATGTCTCATTATCGTTTGTATTTATTCACTTAACATTCAAGGTATTTTTATCTACATGTATATTTATCTATTGTAAACCTTAGCGAGGGAAATCTGCTAAGTTTACGCAGCCCTCATCATACAGATACTTTTAGTGGGGAAATCTCGTTCACATTTTGTATGATGTTCGTTGTGGCCAGTGACGACGGTCTCCACCGATAGCCATGGCAACAATAATTATTCCTGAATTCAATTTGACTTCAGTTCGATAATGGATCTAAAGGCGTCAATAGGTCTGAAGGCTAGGGAGATGGGGAGGAATACTAATGCTGGGCTCAGGTGGGATTGGAATTTACGCTGAACATATCGGCTAATAGAATGAAAATCCTTTATGGAATAATATCTTAGAGTCTTGTCCTAAATGTTCTACTGAGTTAGTTGTCAGTACAACCTTTGACGGGCTTGAAGATGGTGCCATTGCATCGATAGCATAATGCCAGCTGTACTCGACCATCAGCCAGTGACGACGGTCTCCGCCGACAGGAATGACAACAGTATCATATATGCTGGCGTTTCTAACCGTTTATTTGATATACCAATAATCTGCGCGTTGTTGTGTAAAGTACAACAGACTCCGTGAATACAAACCTGCAAAAAACATATAAGTCTATCACGCTGAGGCTGCGTATACAAAGCAGATTTCTCAACTTCTAACTCACTTTTGATCTCATATCACAATATATTCCCTATTTTTAATTTTAAAACAGATGAACACGAAGGTATTCGCTGGTAACTCGCTGAATACTTGAGTTACGAAAAAATACATATATCAACAATTGTAGGCCATCAAAAGTTTTACAAGATTGGTCCAATAACATTTTACGAACCAACTCATGATAAGGATAATATTTTGATATGTTACGGAAGAACGACTCTACTTCACACAAAGTTTCATAATGTTTTGAAATTTCGGGTTTCCTAATCTGCCTTTTAGCAGATTTCCCTTAAGGGAAATCAGCTATTGAGGTTATACTCATGACGCGATTTTAGAAAAATTTCTTCAAGTGTCCATCGATTCTACCCAGGAAATGACGACAATGAGGTCCGTTCAAAATCTATATATATATAAAATTGTAACCTCTGTCTGTACATTGATTTTTTTCGCGAAATTTCACGATAACTTTTCGTTTCACATGTCATAGACACCTTAACTGCATTTTGTTTCTTTCGTGTCTGTTTGTTTGTTTGTTTGTTTGTTACCTTTTCACGCATAAACGGCTGAACCGAATTTTATGAAACTTGGTATGTATATTACTACTAGCCCAACTTAGACTTTAGGCTATATTAATATTCTCTAAGATGAACAGGAGTGGGAGTTATAAGGGAGGCCTGAAATTAAAAATAGCGATATTTCGTTTCCTATTGGTTTTTCGGCAAATATGAATATAACAAAAGTTATTTATTTTGTTATTTAGCGTAACTTTTGTTATATACATTTTTTTCGTATACCGATTTATAAACGAGATATACGCTAAAACCTATAGCGGAAGTGAACAATTTAATTTGACACAAAAGACTCAACCAAACTAAATAAAACTCAGTAGGTGTATTAGCGCTAATGCCATCATTATAATAAGGCGTACTAACATTTCTAGGGACGGGCAGGAGTGGGGGTTGTAAGGGAGGCCTGAATTTAAAATTAGCGGTATTTCGTTTTCTATTGGTTTTTCTGCTAAAATATACATAACAAAAGTTGTTTATTTTGTTATTGAGAGTAACTTTTGATATATATTTTTTTTTCGTATACCGATTTATAAACGAGATATACGCTAAAACCTATAGCGGAAGTCCACAATTTTATTTGGCACAAAAGACTCAACCGAACTAAACTAAACTCGCTATGTGAATTAATATTAACAATTTCCTTATAATAAGCCATACTAACATTTCTAGGGATGGGCAGGAGTGGGGGTTATAAGGGAGGCCTGAAATTAAAAATAGCGATATTTCGTTTCCTATTGCTTTTTCAGCAAATATCCACATAACAAAAGTTGTTTATTTTGTTATTTAGAGTAACGTTTGTTATATGCACTTTTGCCGTATACGGAAGCATAAATGAGTTATATGCTACAAACTAAAGTGGGAGTCCACGATTTTATTTGGCACTAAAGACGCAACCGAATTAAACCAAACTCGGTATGTGAATTAGTACTAACGCGTTCATTATAATAAGCTATACTATCATTTCTACGGACGGGCAGGAGTGGGGGTTATAAGGGTGTCCTGAAATTAATAATAATGATTTCCTATTGGGGTTCGGCAAATATGCACATAACAAAAGTTGTTTATTTTGTTATTTAGAGAAATTTGCTCAACACTTCTTTTTAATATGAACTACCAGGTACCTCACCTGAAAAAATTAATTCAAATGTACGTCAATAATACGGAGACGGGAAATATGACAATATGGAGGACAGTGAAGTCTTACATAAAAAATTAATTTAATTATTAACAAATGCCAACAACGGGTATAAATCCTGAACACTGGGACGAGTAAATGTCAAAATAGTGTGCAAAATAAAGCCTTGCCTAAAAAATACCATCACCATTCAGCCTCAAATCAATTCCCGAGCGAAGCCGGGTATCTGAGCTAGTTATGTATATATATATTTATTTGCCTGTTAACACTCAAGCGGTCGCAATATTTGTTAAATCGTTACCAAACTCTATATTTACTTGTTTTATGGAAAAAGAAAGATCAAGTTCGTTAATGGCTGAAATCGGACCATTAGGAAGGGTGGGGGTTAAGAGCGTAGGATTTTCGAAAAATCTCCATTACTATATGTTGGATGGAAAACTTGTATAGAACCAATCTTATTGCAAATAAAATGTACTATAAATGGTGTTATATACATTTATTCTCTATCTTGAATATTAACCGAGATATTTGCATTTTTATTAAGTGTGTGCGGATAACGAGAGATGAGATCGGCTTATGTCGGGTCTATTCGTGAGTACCCCCCAAAAGCTAGTTCCGTAACTGTTCGGCTCTCGTGGAATTGGTTTAGAGACTCGTTACTACTACTATTACTAGTATGCAGATTTCTCTATTGTAAAACTTCACGTGGGGAATCTGCTTAGTTTATGCAGCTCCTGCGAGACGGATTTTTATTGAGTATCACTACAGGCCAGAGTGGGCCTTGGTTTTGTAGACAATGTTCCTCCAACTCTCTTTTGCCAATCCGCGAGCCCAACTAATTGAGATCCTCTTGGACGTCTTGTAGCTGTCGCATTTGTAGTTCCAAGGTCTCTTCTCGTAGCAAATACAGATCCATGAAGTAGATTGCTCGGCATTCTATTTTGGGCAATTCTTATTACATGGCCCAGTCATTCTATATGGCACACAGTGGTCCCGAACCGATTTCATTAATCTATATCTTATTAACAGACAGTAATAGAACATTGCAATAAAAACACATGTATTTAACCGGTGTTGAAGTTTTTTTTCCTGTCACAAATGTTCACAAACATCCAGTGTGCCGTAACTGTAGGAACCAACGTCAGATGTTCTTGGCAGAGAGACTGTACTGCAGCTTGAATCTCCTACGGAATGCACGCTGCACTGTGACAACAGAATTGGTCTTGGCGAGCTCATTAGCACAGAACGATTTTTGTACAGGTGTAGCCATTGCGGGGCAACTGCTGTGAGTAGGGATTACGGCAGAGAAGTATCGATAGAGCACACTACCGGCAACCAGTCGAAAATTACAACTACGCTCTTTGTAATGGCATGCAACGTGTTCTCCGGCGATCCTGGTGTAAAGCACCATAAAGCTTTGAAATCAATTCATTCTTTTTGAAAGACTCTGTATATTTTCTTTGTTTCTATAATAATTCCGAACCTTTAAAATATGGTTGAATTATAATTGTTACTACTTTTCTTAGGTACGTTAATTCGAAGTTGTAAGTTTTTAACATCTCGACACGGACACTTGTTGATCTATTGTATGTTAATGAACGTTCATAGCACATGACAGGTAATATATATTAGTTTTAATTTATAACTATATGTAGTGGTCCCTCATCATGGTGCAAATGATACTTTTAGTGGGGAAATCTCGTTCACATTTTGTATGATGTTCGTTGTGGCCAGTGACGACGGTCTCCACCGATAGCCATGGCAACAATAATTATTCCTGAATTCAATTTGACTTCAGTTAGATAATGGATCTAAAGGCGTCAATAGGTCTGAAGGCTAGGGAGATGGGGAGGAATACTAATGCTGGGGCTCAGGTGGGATTGGAATTTACGCTGAACATATCGGCTAATAGAATGAAAATCCTTTATGGAATAATATCTTGTAATGAGATGCATAGAGTACGTAGATAATGTAGGTAGATTGGAGGGGCTTGTGGGAACCCAGTGTAGGCGGTACTACATCCTCTCTCTTCATTTAAATATGAATCAACTATAAATAGCTCATGCCTTCATTTTCTTCATTGCCAACATTGTAATTTGTTAATCCTGTCATTTTTCCACTTCCTTACATTCTTTGGGCCAATAAGCATATCTTTTAGAAGTTTGGTCGATAACTCTAGCATTATTTGCGATATATACAGGGTCATTCAAAAAGTATGAACTGATTTCAAAGCTTTATGGTGCTTTACACCAGAAGAACACGTTGTGATGCGATGCTGGAAATGGAACATCATGATGATGATGACACCATAAAACTTCAACACCGGTTAAATACATGTGTCTTTATTGCAATCTTGTATTACTAGCTAGTAATCTATATCTTATTAACTTTCTGTTAGTAAGATGTAGCTTAATAAAATCTGTCCATTCTTTTTGAAAGACCATGTATAAATTCAAATTTCAAGGAGATATTCGATAAACGACTGAATATTTCATCCAATTTCAATAACCTGCCGACAGAAAGCGTTAGGTTAGAAACGTAAACAAACGGGTCTGTCCGCCTCACACCGGAAAGAAAAACAATTACTGAAGTATTTTAGAATATAACATATTAATTTTATTGAGAACTATTTACTATATCTAGTACTGTAATTAATAATGAGTCAGAATAATTGTTAACTCAGTCAATCAAATTTTAGTAGTCCAAAACCTTAAGCCGAGGGGGGGGGGGACTCACCAGGACATATTTCCATGTATCTCGTATAATAAAGGTCTCTTGGATGCAATTTTTGGTATTTAAACTTGGAATAGTGTGATTTATTATGTAGCAGAGTACTGTTTATGTAACATGTGTAGAAGTGGCGCTTTGCTGATGGCTGAAAACTGAAAAATGCAAATATCTCAGTTAATATTCAAGATGGAGAATACATGCATATAAAAATATTTATAGTACATGTAATTTTCAATAAGATTAGTTCTATATAATTTTTCGATCCTATGCATAATAACGGAGATATTTCGGATTTTTGAAAATCCTCCCCTCTAAACCCCCCCTCCCACTGGTCCGATTTCAGCCATTAACGAACTTGATCTTCCTTTTTACATAAAACGATTAAATACCAAGTTTGGTGACGATTAAACAAAAATTGCGACCGCTAGAGTGTTAACAGACAAATATATATATATATATATATATATATATATATATATATATATATATATATATATATAGTTTCGAACGAACCTCATTTTCGTCACCTCCTGGGCAGGATCGATGGACATTTGAAGAAATTTTTCGAAACTCGCGTCATGAGTACGACCTCAATAGCTGATTTCCCTTAAGGGAAATCTGCTGAAATTCATCACACAGATGCTGCGTAAACTTAGCAGATATCCTTCTGCACAAACTTGTACCTGTATACCACATATTCTCTATTTCTATGTCAAATTTTACGAGTTAATGGAGATGGATTATTTAGGTCTGAATATACGAATAACTCAATTAGTATTAGAGTGTAAAATATGTACAGGGCAACAATTGTAGAGCGGCAATAGTTTAACAAGATACGTCATATAGCAATGATATGATCCAACTTTTAACACGGGAGATATTTCGAATTTTCTACCCCCCCCCCCTCTAAACCCCTACTATACCGGACCCGATTTCATCCAGTACCAAATAAGGCCTTTAGTATCGACTGAAACGGATAAATATTGAGTATGATATCAACCAAATAAACATTTTCCAGATAAGAAGGTAAAATCTTAATTGATGACGACGTCGAACAACGAATTTGGATGAACCTTGTATAATAAAAGTCTCATGAAAACAATATTTGGTATTTAAGCATAGAATAATGTGGTGCATGATATAACAGCTTATTGTTAATGTGACACGAGTAGAAGTGGGGGGGGGGTTTCTGAAGGCTGAAAACTAAAAGTCCGTCACGCAGGGGCTGCGTAAAATAAGCAGATTCCCCTCCTGAAGTATTACAATAGATAAATCTACAAACTGGTAACACAACAATACCGTGAATATTATGTGAATAAATACAGACAGTAATAAGAGATATTTCAGTAAATTTTAATAATTTCCATACGGGAAGCGTCTGAAATGTAAACAAACAGGTCTGCCAACCTCTCACCGGAAAGAAAAACAATTACTAAAATATATCAGAATATAAGATCTTAATTTGATTGAAAACTATGTACTTATACGTCTTTAAGTAAATTGGGGATACATGGACCTGTTATTATTTCTTTTTTCATTACACCTATTGGGAAATTATCAGAATTGGAAAGCCAAAACAAAGTTATAAGCTATCTCAGGGAACACAATACAAGGAAAACTTCTCGTATTGATACAAATATGGATTTAATGAAAATGCTACACCTTTTGTCAGATCCATATTTTTCAACTTTAGCTCCAAACAGAAACAACAATTGAAGAAAACGTTTTATCATGCCTAATTTTAAAAAGAAATGCTAGTATTTGTCTACAATTTAGTGATTCTGAGATGGAGCAAGTTTTTTTTATTTTTATTTTTTATGTATATTTTTTATAAGTCCGTAACTCTCATATGTAGGTTTCCATTTACATGTTATGCAAGTTTATACCCTAATAAATAAATTTTTGAAATGAAATATTTTATTACTCCCCTGGTTGTGTTGTTTAAAAATGTAAAAAAAATAATAATCATTGTCAAGTCAAAAATACGATTTTTAAATTCTTACGCCATATAGTCGTGACACTCTGCGACGACCCGGGATTATCGCTTTATGCAGCTACTAGGTATTTGTAATTAGTTTTTCTCATAGATTTCGTCAATCAAATACATTCTAGAAGTGTTATTTTAAATAATAAAGTATATTTTAATTTTAATATTATTTAATAATTGTATTTAAATGCGTGGCCTCCCGATAATCGATAAGTAACTTTTTTGAAAATCTAATATTAACTCTGGATGCAGGAGGTTCCCAGGGCAGTGTCCTGGGACCACTACTGTATCTCATATACACATCAGACATCCCTTCATCACCAACAGCTCTCCTAGCTACCTATGCAGATGACACTACAATCCTTTCATCCGATCCTACTACTGCTTCGAAGAACCTCCAAATCCACTTAACCGAGATCGAAAAATATTGCACCATTTTTCTAGGCGCATAAAGATCAACGAAAGTAAATCTCACTGTATCAGTTTTTCCACTTGTTCATTTCAACAATATTCCTTTACCACCAGCCGATTGTGTACGCTTCCTTGGACTACATTTGGACAACAGACTTACTTGGAAATCCCACACCAATAATTAAAAGACAGGAACTTAACAGACGTTTCGGACAACTTTACAGTATGCTAAATAGAAGATCTCACTTGTCTACCGAAAACAAACTACCAATATACAAGTTACAACTTAAACCAATATGGGACATACGCAAGTGCCATTCCTCCTTAGCTCTTGACTTCCTTGCCAGGCAGGGAGAGGCTGCTCCTCTCATTGTGGTGAAGGTGTGTAGCCTCTGTCGAGAGTGATTGAAGACGATTGTCTTGTACATATAACACATTACCAAATACATTTAAATGCAGACTGTAATATTCTTAATAAAATAAAATAATAATAAAAAAAATATTAACTTTTACCTAAGAAGTTGGAATGATACTGAAAGGTAGGTTGGCTTTGGAGGTATGCCTTAAGAATTAGTCAGGCAACAATATGCTTGAATATGGGGAGGGTTTCTATAAGAGAGTAAGAGCGGTAAGTGAGCATGTAAATCAATAATTGACTGGGTTGTAATTAGGGGCTTGGGACCGGAACACGGCAATGCTTTTAATTGGCTGAAAGATGAATGGCCACTGAGGGGAATCCATCTGATTCACACAACACCCCCAAACCCTTTCTTCCTCCATGTCAATGCTCTACCTTATCAATTATTCCTTTTTAAGGAGACAAAAAAGTCCGACAAGCAGGGGCAGCGTAAACCAATCCATGCTCCCTACTGAATGAAAAGCATAAAGTGGAACATTTTAACAGCATTTCCGTTGGTAACTACCGTAATATTAACTTGAGATGGCATTGAGGTCTGGGCAGTTCATTCGTTGTTAGGCGGAACCACCGCTAGGGCTATAATTGGTAGAGAGGTAAAATTTAACTCAAGATGGTATCATTCAGATTTTGATCAATACCATGCTGAGTATTTAACCGTTTAATTCCCCATTCCTCCGTCCAGCAATGCCACAGAATAGTTGATTTTATCGCCTCCTTATTCGAAAACAAGAAGCACTACACTGGAGTCTTCCTTGACATATCCCAAGCTTTTGATAAGGTGTGGCACCTCATCCTTAAATCATACCTTTCCGAGAGACATTTTCAAGTTTATTTGGTTCCTCAGTCTCATCCTTATTCCCCCAGCTGGCAGGTGTACCACACGGGGGTATCCTAAGTCCTTTCTTATTCCTTACCTATACTGCCGTCATCCCATCACATCCTGTAACTTCCCTTCTCACGTATGCAGATGATACTGCAATCTTGACATCCAACTCAGACCCAAATATGGCATCCGCATCTTTACAAGAACACCTAGATCTGCTAGAATCCTGGCTGACTCAATGGATGATCAAGGTCAACTGCAGCAAATCAAGCCATGTAACATTTACCCTCCGACGGTCAATTTGCCTTCCAGTTACACTCAATAGCGCACTAATTCCTCAAAAATCACAAATTAGGTATCTATGACTCACATTAGACAAGCGACTAACTTGGAAACCTCACATCACACTGAAAAGACAAGAATTGAATCGACGGTACAGACTTCTACTAAGACTACTTGACAACAGATCTAAACTATCACTACATAACTAACGATTGATTTACAAAAAAGTACTCAGACCAATATTGACATACGGACTTGAACTTACCTACAAAATCCAAACCCTCCAATCTAGAATACTCCGCAAAATTACAGATTCCCCATTTTACGTATCCAATTTAACTCTTTATAACGAACTTAACATTCATTTCGTCCATAGCCTCGCCAAATCCCAATATCAGAAACTCCACTCTCTCCGCACATCCTAATCCTTTAGTCGAATCACTCTCATCTAGCCATATTTCAGAGATCCAGATCTTCTTGTGTAGTGCACAGTCTAACTCCATATGGTACAATCCAATATTCCCTTCAATGTGGGTATTATCAATGGACAACTTTCTACTTCAAGTCAATAATCAAGCCAATTGTTATTATTATTCATATCATTTACTAGTCATATTTATATATTGTTGCAAATAAACGAATAAACATTAAAAAAAAACGTTTAATTCAACTTTATTGTTTGTATTCATTAATGGATTTAATAGGACCAGGAATGGAGGGTATCGGAATTAGAAATTTATTCATTATTATGACTCGGATTGAATAAATGTTATAGAACCAATTCTTTTAAAATATTGGTGTTGCAAAATTTTGGCTCATACATATATTCGTAACGTACATATTTAGAGAGGTATTAATATTTTCTTGTTAGCAGATGTGATGTAAAATGAAATTCACAATAACATTCGTTCAATATTTTGATCCGACGTACAATTTATAATGAACCAGAGAAATTTTCGACTAAATCTTTCTAATTTTAGAAATCCAAAAACAAAAGACGGGCGAGGGGTCATCAGAGTGCGTATCTCATCTAAAAAAAGTATGTTGAACACAATATTTGGTATTTCAGCTTGAAATAAAACGGTTCATAATATATTGGCTAATTCACAACATGCGTTCAAAATTGAAGGCAACAAATTAAAAAAAAAAACCCGCAAATATCTCGCTTAATATTTGAGATAGAGAATATATATATATATATATATATATATATATATATATATATATATATATATATATATATGAAACGGCATTTATAGATAATTTAACTTGCAATAAGATTGGTTAAGTGCAATTTTTCAATCCGATATATGTGTGTATATCTATATATATATAAAATTGTAACCTCTGTCTGTACATTGATTTTTTTCGCGAAATTTCACGATAACTTTTCGTTTCACATGTCATAGACACCATAACTACATTTTGTTTCTTTGGTGTCTGTTTGTTTGTTTGTTTGTTTGTTACCTTTTCACGCATAAACGGCTGAACCGAATTTTATGAAACTTGGTATGTGTATTACTACTGACCCAACTTAGACTAGTAGTTTAGGCTATATTAATATTCTCTGAAACAAACAGGAGTGGGCCTGAAATTAAAAAGAGCTATATTTCTTTTCATATTGCTTTTTCGACAAATATACACATAATAAAAGTTGTTAAGTTTGTTATTTAAAGTAACTTATGTTATATACTATTTTGTCGTATATCGAAATATAAATGAGTTATACGCTAAAACCTATAGCAGGAGTCAACAATTTTATATGGCACAAAAGACTCAACAGAACAAAACAAAACTCGGTATGTGAATTAGCAGTAACTCTTCCAAGGTAATGAGCTTTATCAATATCTTTAGGGACGAGCAGGAGTGGGGGTTGTAAGGGATGCCTGGATGAATAAATTAATTCAAATGTACGTCAATATTGTATCCTTAATAATTCAAATCTGTGTTATTTTTTTAACACCAGTAACAGATTGCACCAAGTTAAGTATACTGCCCCCCTTCTCTTATCCCAAACATTAATTCATGAGAAACGCCAGTTTGCCCTAAATGTATTTAATACTTTATTTAATTAAATCATGAAAAGTATTTAAACTAACAGTTTTAGAATTGTGAAGATAATGTAGGATTTGTTGATATAATTTAATGTATTACAGGATTGATATCCTAAACGAACAACAGGTTGGCACTACTGACAATGAGGTGAACACAATCATTTTTCGTGATCTCCTGGGTAGGATCGATAGACATTTGAGGGACGTTCTCTAAAATCGCATCATGAGTACAAACTCGATATCTGATAACCCATAAGGCAAATCTGCTAAAAAAAGAAAAGAGGTTTAGATATTTCTGAGAGCGCCCACTTCCATTTGTCCATGACAGATGGCAAAGCTAATCCAGAAATATGCTTTGCTATTATATAGAGCCGTGAAAGCGAGCCATATATTATAATTAAGGAATGCTATATTGGAGAGTGGAATATAATAGTGGGGCCCTCCATTCTGGTGTAAAGTTACCATCGCTATGATTATGCTAATCTAGGATTAGCCCCGTAATGTCTTAGGAAGGAAATTGATACAAGGATCGGCCCACTTAACACAGCAGCCCTAACATTTACATACAAGCTAGTTGCTAGATGGATATTCACAAAAATATTTTTAGCGGATTCCCCCCTGATAGAGAGAAATGAAAGAAATTTAGACGTCGTAAAAGTATACAAGGAACCTAATTTCCATTGTACTGCTACATACTGAAGGCAAAAAACTCCGTCACGCAGGGGCTGCGTTAACTAAGTAGATTTCCCACGTATACCAAATATTTCCATTAATCTCAAAACATAAAAGTTCACGATATAATAGCTTATTGTTAATATGACATGAGTAGAAGTGGGGGTTTACTGATGGCTGAAAACTAAAAAGTCCGTCACGCAGGGGCTGCGTTAACTAAGCAGATTTCCAACGTGCCTCACATATTTGCATTTATCTCAAAACTTAAAAGTTCAATGAAAACAGTATTTAATATTTAAGCTTTAAATAATGTGCTTCGTAACATAATAGAATATTTTTAATATGAAATAGGTAGAAGTGGGGGGTTTACTGAAGACCAGAAAATAAAAAATGCAACTATCTCCGTTAATAATCAAGATAGCGAAAAATGTACATAACAACATTTATAGAACATTAAACTTGCAATAAGATTGGTTCTATACAAATTTTCGATCCAATTCATAATAACGGAGATATTAAGAATTTTCGAAATTCTCCCCTTCTAACCCCCCCCCTCCCCCCCTGCTCCGATTTCAGCCGTTAACGAACTTGATCTTTCTTTTTGTATAAAACTATTATATATCAAGTTTTGTAACGATAAGACAAAAATTGCGACCGCTAGAGCGGTAACAAACAGATATATATATACAGTTTTGACAGACCTCATTTTCGTCATCTCCTGGGTAGGATCGATGGACATTTGAAGAAAAATTTCGAAAATGGCGTCATGAGTACGACCTCAATAACTGATGACCGTGCACATGACGCGTCTCGACCGGACTTATGCTTAAATATACCTTTTTCTCTCAAAAAGGTTAAAACTTTAGTCATTTCAAACCTATTTAGCAGTAAATGAACAAAAAAAAACTTTAGCCCACGGTAAGACTAACAAACATTATCGGTCAGCAACGAAAGTGTTAAGGGGATGTAAAAGTAACTTGCTGAAAACAGGAAGTACTATAAGTATGCCTGTGGATATAGATGGCTGGCTGGATGTAAATATCTCTAGTAAGAGAGGCAACTGTAAAGTGATATATTGGGAGGAGGAGGGAGGCCAGCATGTGGTTAGGGGCTGGCCACAGCTAACTAACTAACTGTTCCTTACCCCACTAATAGTCCGTTATTAATCATACATCAGCTTACCCCACCCAACACAACAAACAAAAAATTCCGAACGCTATAGTAGTAACAGACAAATACGTAGAAAGAAAGTCCGTTTCGCAGGAGCTGCGTAAAGTAAGCAGATTTCCCACGTGCTGGCATAACACACGTGATCTCATCTCATCTCATATTTTCTATTAGCAGATTTCCCTTAAGGGAAATCAGCTATTGAGGTCGTACTCATGACGCGATTTTCGAAACATTTCTTCAAATCTCCATCGATCCTACCTAGTAGATGAAGAAAATGAGGTCCGTTCAAAATTACATCTATATATATATAAAATTATATATTTTATTATATAATATATATAAGTATATTATGAAATATATATTATATATATATGGTCTGTTACACGACTACTTAGCAGGTCGCAATTTTTGTTTAATCGTCTACCAAGACTCGGTATTTTCTATTTAATCGTTTTAGATAAAATGGAAGATCGAGTTCGTTAAATGGCTGAAATCAGACCAGTGGGAGGGGGGATTAGAGGGAGGAATTTTTGTGAAAATTTAGAAATTATTCTCCGTTACTATACGTCGGATCGAAAAATTGTTATAGAAACACTCTTATTGCCGAAAAATTAAATTTACTATAAATATTGTGATATATCAACTTATTCTCTATCTTGAAATTATTAACCGAGATAATGTGCATTTTTTCAGATTTTCAGCCATCAGCAAACAGCCACTTCTACTCATGTTACATAATACAATACACTGTTACATAATATAAATCACAATCTATTCGAAGTTTAAAAACCAAAACATTGTATTCAAGAGATGCCCTTTTAAATTAGTACGAGTTAACATGCAAATATGCCCCGTGGGGTGACCCAACCCCCCCCCCGTCTTAAGGTATTTGGACTACAAAGAATTTGTTTGATTAAGATAACCAATTATTTCCTGACTACAAATATTAAATTACTGTACTAGGTATAGTAAACAGTTCTGCAGGAAAATTGGATTATGTTATATTCTGATATTATTTCAGTTAATTGGATTTTCTTTCCGGTGTGAAACGGGCAAGACCCGTTTGTTTACGTTTCTTCTAAACCTAACGCTTCATGTCGGGAGGTTATTGAAATTGGATGAAACAATTTCTTATTTCCGTTTGTATTTAATCACTGGTGCGTGTTGAGTTAGCATGTATGTAGGTTTATCTTTTTATTTAATTTTAAAACTTCACGAGGGGAAAATCTGCTTGAGTTTACTACGCTTGCCCCTGCGTTGACGGACTTTTAACAACGTGGGAAAAAAACCGTTCCCGCCAGACGTACCGCGAGAACATAAGCAGATTTCCCACGTGCTGGCATAAACACACGTGATCTCATCATCATCACTATTATTACTCCTATTTATAAGGGGAAAAGTCCGTCCCACGTGAACTAAGCAGATTTCCCACGTGCTGGCATAACACACGTGATCTCATCTCACCTATATTCTCTATTTATAAGGGGAAAAGTCCGTCCCACGTGAACTAAGCAGATTTCCCACGTGCTGGCATAACACACGTGATCTCATCTCACCTATATTCTCTATTTATAAGGGAGGAGATAAAAGGTCCGTCCCACGTGACACTAAGCCAGATTTCACACGTGCTGGCATAACACACGTTGATCTCATTCTCACCTATATTCTCTAGTTATAAGGGGGGAAAGGTCCGTCCCACTGTGTAACAAAGCAGGATTTTCCACGTGGCTGGGGCATAACACACGTGATCTCATCTCACCTATATTCTCTATTTATAAGGGGATGGAAAAAGGTCGTCACGTCCGTGCCCACGTGTAATTACTAAGCAGATTATCCCACGTGCTGGCATAACACACACGTGAATCCTCATCTCAACCTATATTCTCTATTTATAAGGGGAAAAAGGTCCCGTCAACGTGAAGCTAAGCTGTGTAAAAATAACTAAGCAGATTTCCCACGTGCTGGCATAACACACGTGATCTCATCTCACCTATATTCTCTATTTATAAGGGGAAAAGGTCCGTCACGAAGGAGCTGTGTAAACTAAGCAGATTTCCCACGTGCTGGCATAACACACGTGATCTCATCTCACCTATATTCTCTATTTATAAGGGGAAAAGTCCGTCCCACGTGAACTAAGCAGATTTCCCACGTGCTGGCATACAAACTCACGTGATCTGCCAACGATTCACCTATGAATTACTCAAATATTTATATATGGGGATTAGGGGAAAAAGAGTCCATCATGATCGAAGGAGCTGTGGTTAACTAAGCAGATTTCCCCACGGTGGGGCTGGAACATAACACACGTGATTCTCATCTCTCTTAATAAAGGTCCTTCTGGAAAACAATATTTTGTATTTAAGGGGAATAATGTGGTTTATTAACACCTTCACTGCGGAACCTCGTGAACTAAGAGATTTCCGGAGTCACTCCCTGGTGCTGGCATAACACACGTATTCTATCTCACACCTATATTCTCTATTTATAGGGGACCAAGGAACGTATAAGGTACCGTCACGATAGGAGCTGTGTATAACCTCCGCACTCACAAGCATTCAGTACTATTCTGACCACCGTCTGGCCAAGTCGTTTGCAGTATCAAAAATTTTTGGGGTTATTATTTTTTATGGGCCAACTTGTCTCTCCACGTGATTCTCATTCACATATTTTCTCCATTTTCCCCTATAAGGGGAAAAGATCCGCAACGGAAGGAGTGTCCCCGTAAACTAAGACAGCCTTCATTTCCCACAGAGCTGGCATAACACCCGAACGGGATATCATCTCACCTATAAAATTCGGCCTCTGTTAAATTTATAAGAGGATGAAAGAGATATACTACCCGGTCCACGTGAACTAACAGATTTCCACGTACTGGCATAATGCTTTGGACACTGTGATCTCCATCTCACCAGTATATCTCTATTTATAAGCCCCACAAATATGGAAAAAAGATTTATAGGGTCCGGTCAACCTGAAGGAGCTGTGCTGAAAACTAAGCTAGATTTCCCTCGTGCTGGCATAACAAACGTTGGATCTCATCTCACCTATATAAAGTTCTCTATTTGGTTGATAAGGGGAAAAGTCCTTGACCATTTACGCTGACAACTAGTATACGTCTTTCCCGATGGCCCACGTGGCTGGCTCAGAGTAACTATCTTACTGGTGATCTCATCTCGGAACAGCAACCCAGTCTGATATCAAGTGGGGGCTAAACAATACAAACGACAGATAAAAGAGAACCTCCAGGTTACGGGAGTGTACTGAATGTTAAACAAATGGCGCCACAAACGAGATGTCATTATTATTTCATTGGAGTTTCATGCCAAGATAATGGTGGTCCCGAGCAGGGGGAAGACCGTCGAGAAGCCCGATGAATATTACTGAAATATAATCAAAATATGCATGGAGGAATTGACAGGTCCGATTTATCCCGATTTCATAACTAATTACGAAATTTAGTAGTTTCCCATTTCTAAACGAAAATTTCAGTTCCGGTGGGGGAGGGGCAGCTATACAAGTTCATTTTGCTTGTATTTTCTTTTAATAAAGGTCTTCTGGAAAACAATTATTATGTTTACTTTATATGCATTTGTAACCTAATAATCGTATTTCTTCCTCCCTATGCAACGTATGCAATGTCCCCACACGACAGTGCTCTAGGTAGGGAAATACACACAAAATGTTCTGTCTTGAGGGTTTGCCTACCTAATTCACTGCCGTGTGCGGACCTCGCATATGTTGCGAGGTTAAAAAAAATACGATTATCGTTGTTAAAAATGCATAAAAATTACCACAAATAGGTTTTTACTTAGTTTGAACAACTTTAAAACAGAAAACAAAAAAAAAAAATATTCGTTTTTTTGAAGTGATTTTCGATTCGGGCAGCAGCAGAGAAAGTATTATATAACAGAGTATTGTTTATGTAACACGAGTAGTTGTGGGGGCTGTAAACTGAAAAAATGCAAATATCTCGGTTATAATTCAGGATAGAGAAGAAATTTTATAAGAATATTTATAGTACATTTAATTTACTATAAGATTGACTTCATACAAGTTTTCGATCCGACGTATAGTTCCGGATATAGTTTTAATTTTTGAAATTTTCCTCTCACCGATTTCAGCCATTAACGAACTTGATCTTTCTGTTTGCACAAAACGATTAAATATCGAGTTTGGTAACGATCAGACAAAACTTACGACCGCTAGAGCGTTAACAGTCGAATATATAATATATATATATATATGTGTGTGCGTGTGTGTGTTAAAAATATATGTTAAAAGCTCATCTAACTGAACAGTGAATGGAATGTAACTAATAAAGGACAACATTTAAAACTTTTCATTCCAAACATTAACACATATTTCAACAGCAAATACATACAGACAGACTTTTACATTACACAATTAGTAACAGGACATGGTTCACTAAATTCTTACTACCAACGATTTAACATAAAAGACAACAATACTTGCCCCTGTGATAACTCAACTCCACAAACAAGTCAACACTTAATATACGATTGCAGACTACTGACTAATGAACGACAAAAACTAAAAGAAGACATTGAACAAAAAAAAGGCAAATTTCCAATAGAAGAAGACAAGTTATTTTTAAAATATAATAATGCTTTTAAAATATTTGCAGAACATGCTTTTGATACAATTAATCGGTTGAATACTTATTATAGCTGATACAACTACAAACTTAAAATATTTATTGGATATTCATTATTTCTTTTTAAGACTAATAATCTTCTCTTTATATGTTTTTACATTACTTTTAACTTTGTTAGTGTTAATTCTTTATATATATATATATGTCTTACTTTTGTTATAATTTATGTATAAATTAATTGTAACCCACTACAAATGCATGTGATATGCTAACTTCCATGGGACATGCAGAAACAAATAAACGACCTTCTTATTCTTACTCTCATTCTTAACGACATTCTCATTCTTACTATAGGAAGGAAACAAATTAAAAAAATAAATAAATATATATAATTTTGAACGGACTTCATTTTCATCATCTCCTGGGTTGGTGTTGAAAATTTTCGAAAATCGCATCATGAGTTCGACCTTAATAACTGCTAAAAACTAACTCACCCAGTGAATGTCAAATCTTGAATTTCAGATGACTAATATTGTTGATCGAGTTATTAATTGGAGTGGCCTCTCAACCTGTATTATGTAGAGAGTTATTTATAATTCTTACTCAGCCGTGAGTAATCTTAATTACACATTAAATTTAGTAACGGCGAAAGGGGAAACAAGGAGAGAACAAGTCATTAGGATAATTGTCGGATGAAATAGATAAGAGAGACTGGAGGCATTAATTGTAGCTAATCATGGCTGGGTGTCACTCTTCATGTTGCTCCATGACACAGATCTGGACCAAGTGGGGGGGGGGGAGAGGTTATTAAGGCGGCAATGCTCCTTACTCCCGACAACGGCAAATATCACATCACATACCCAATATTCGGCACATTTTACCAGTCCCCATGAGAAAATTAGCTCTGTTCAAAATTTTATATTTATATAAATAAAATAGTAACTTCTGGCTGTACATTGATTTTTTTCACGAAATTCCACGATAACTTTTCGTTTCACATGTCATAGACACCTTAACTGCATTTTGTTTCTTTGGTGTCTATTCGTTTATTTGTTAACTTTTCACGCATAAACGGCTCAACCGAATTTTATGAAACTGAGTATGTATATTGCTACTAACCTAACTTAGACTTTAGGCTATATTAATATTCTCTAAGACGAACAGGAGTGGGTGTTATAAGGAAGGCCTGAAATTAAATATTATAGTGATATTTCGTTTCCTATTGGGGTTTCGGCAAATATGCACATAACAAAAGTTGTTTATTTTGTTATTTAGAGAAATTTTCTCAACAATTCTTTTCTACTACCATGAACTACCAGGTACCTCACCTGGAAAAATTAATTCAAATGTATGTTAATATTTTGACCACTATAATTCAATGCTATGCATAATGCACAGGAGACGGGAAATATGACAATATGGAGGACTGAAGTCTTAATTAATTTTATTATTAAAACAAAGTAAGAAGTTAAAGCACAGCAACGACGGTGCTAAACACTGGGACGGGTAAATGACAAAATATTGTGCAAAGTAAAGCCTTGCCAAAAAAAATACTGGGATAATACTAATACTAAATACCGGGAATGAATTCCGGGGCGAAGCCGGGTATCTGAGCTAGTATATATATATATATATATATATATATATATATATATATATATATATCTCCCCCTTCCTTGACTAAATTCTCTCTTACAAAATGTCAGTAGGGCAAGACACGAGGGTATATTAAAGTTGCAGTCTGCATACTGATACTGGCTAATAGTCTATCATTAGTCAGCTGATGCAGGCTGCAGGCTACCGAGGGATGGCTATCTAACAACTCTGCCCTTGAATAGTTGCAGCCTGCATACTGATACTGGCTAATAGTCTATCATTAGTCAGCTGATGCAGGCTGCAGGCTGCCGAGGGATGGCTATCTAACAACTCTGCCCTTGAATAGTTGCAGCCTGCATACTGATACTGGCTAATAGTCTATCATTAGTCAGCTGATGCAGGCTGCAGGCTGCCGAGGGATGGCTATCTAACAACTCTGCCATTGAATAGTTGCAGCCTGCATACTGATACTGGCTAATAGTCTATCATTAGTCAGCTGATGCAGGCTGCAGGCTACCGAGGGATGGCTATCTAACAACTCTGCCCTTGAATAGTTGCAGCCTGCATACTGATACTGGCTAATAGTCTATCATTAGTCAGCTGATGCAGGCTGCACGCTACCGAGGGATGGCTATCTAACAACTCTGCCCTTGAATAGTTGCAGCCTGCATACTGATACTGGCTAATAGTCTATCATTAGTCAGCTGATGCAGGCTGCAGGCTGCCGAGGGATGGCTATCTAACAACTCTGCCCTTGAATAGTTGCAGTCTGCATACTGATACTGGCTAATAGTCTATCATTAGTCAGCTGATGCAGGCTGCA
Organism: Riptortus pedestris; assembly: GCA_019009955.1. Classification (NCBI taxonomy): domain Eukaryota; kingdom Metazoa; phylum Arthropoda; class Insecta; order Hemiptera; family Alydidae; genus Riptortus; species Riptortus pedestris. The sequence continues at coordinate 9,710,197 of CM032233.1, forward strand.
GGCTGCCGAGGGATGGCTATCTAACAACTCTGCCATTGAATAGTTGCAGCCTGCATACTGATACTGGCTAATAGTCTATCATTAGTCAGCTGATGCAGGCTGCAGGCTGCCGAGGGATGGCACTAACAACGCACCCCTTGAATAGTTGCAGCCTGCATACTGATACTGGCTAATAGTCTATCATTAGTCAGCTGATGCAGGCTACAGGCTACCGAGGGATGGCTATCTAACAACTCTGCCCTTGAATAGTTGCAGTCTGCATACTGATACTGGCTAATAGTCTATCATTAGTCAGCTGATGCAGGCTGCAGGCTACCGAGGGATGGCTATCTAACAACTCTGCCATTGAATAGTTGCAGCCTGCATACTGATACTGGCTAATAGTCTATCATTAGTCAGCTGATGCAGGCTGCAGGCTACCGAGGGATGGCTATCTAACAACTCTGCCCTTGAATAGTTGCAGCCTGCATACTGATACTGGCTAATAGTCTATCATTAGTCAGCTGATGCAGGCTGCAGGCTACCGAGGGATGGCTATCTAACAACTCTGCCCTTGAATAGTTGCAGCCTGCATACTGATACTGGCTAATAGTCTATCATTAGTCAGCTGATGCAGGCTACAGGCTACCGAGGGATGGCTATCTAACAACTCTGCCCTTGAATAGTTGCAGTCTGCATACTGATACTGGCTAATAGTCTATCATTAGTCAGCTGATGCAGGCTACAGGCTACCGAGGGATGGCTATCTAACAACTCTGCCCTTGAATAGTTGCAGTCTGCATACTGATACTGGCTAATAGTCTATCATTAGTCAGCTGATGCAGGCTGCAGGCTACCGAGGGATGGCTATCTAACAACTCTGCCCTTGAATAGTTGCAGTCTGCATCTGATACTGGCTAATAGTCTATCATTAGTCAGCTGATGCAGGCTGCAGGCTACCGAGGGATGGCTATCTAAAAACTCTGGCTTATTTCTCCACTCATTTGTGTACTGATGTGGAAGGAGTTTCAAAACTACATGCATACACTGGGAGTAAAAAAGAAAAAAAAAAAAAAAAATAAAATAAACTAAAAACTATTGAGGTCGTACTCATGGCGTGATTTTCGAAATTTGTCTTCAAATGTCCATTGATCCTACCTAGGAGATGTGTGTGTGTATGTGTATGTATATATATATATATATATATATATATATATATATAAAGAATTAACAGTAACAACGTTAAAAGTAAAGTAAAAACATATAAAGAGAAGATTATTAGTCTTAAAAAGAAAAAGAAAAAAGAAATAATGAATATCCTAAAATTTTTTTAAGTATTGTAGTTGTATCAGCTATAATAAGTAATGAACCGATTAATTGTATCAAAAGCATGTTCTGAAAATATTTTAAAAGCATTATTATATTTTAAAAATAACTTGCCTTCTTCTATTCGAAATTTGCCTTTTTTTTGTTTAATGTCTTGTTTTAGTTTTTGTCGTTCGTTAGTCAGTAGTCTGCAATCGTATATTAAGTGTTGACATGTTTGAGGAGTTAAGTAATCACAGGGGCAAGTATTGTTGTCTTTTATGTTAAATCGTTGGTAGTAAGAATTTAGTGAACCATGTTTTGTTACTAATGGCTAATCAGCTATTGCGGTCGCACTCATGACGCGATTTTCGAAATTTGTCTTTAAATGTCCATCGATCCTACCTAGGAGATGACGAAAATGAGGTCCATTAGAAAATGTTAGTATATACATATATATATATATATATATATATAAATATATATATATATATATATATATATATATATATATATGTATATTTCTCTGTTACCTCAATTTTATTTTAAGCGTAAAAGTATGTAGTTTTATCTATTTTGACCTTTCACGTGGGAATCTGCTTAGTTTAAACAGCCCCAGCTGGACGGAGTTAAAAATAAAACTCAATATATTTCAAATTCTGTTTACATAGGCCCCTTACTACGGGAGACATGGGGAGTAGATGGTGAGAAGAGAAGAACAGTGTCTCATACCAAAGAAATGTGCTTAGGTTTAGTCATACCAAAGAAATTTCCTTAGTTTTAGTCATACCTAGGAAATTTGCTTAGTTTTAGCCTTATAAAAGAAATTTGCTTAGTTTTAGTCATACTGAAGACATTTACTTAGTTTTAGCCATACCAAAGAAATTTGCTTAGTTTCAGTCATGCCAAAGAATGTGCTTAGTTTTAGTCATGCCAAAGAAATTTGCTTAGTTTTAGTCATACTGAAGACATTTACTTAGTTTTAGCCATACCAAAGAAATTTGCTTAGTTTTAGTTATGACCAAAGAAACTTGCTTAGTTTCAGTCATGCCAAAGAATGTGCTTAGTTTTAGTCATGCCAAAGAAATTTGCTTAGTTTTAGCCATACTCAAGAATTTTGCTTATTTTTAGCCATACGCAAGAATTTTGCTTAATTTTAGCCATACCAAAGAGATGTGCTTATTTTTAGTCATACCAAAGAAATTTGCTTAGTTTTAGTCATACCAAAGAAATTTGCTTAGTTTTAGTCATACCAAAGAAATTTGCTTAGTTTTAGTTATGACCAAAGAAATGTGCTTAGTTTTAGCCATACCAATGAAATTTGCTTAGTTTTAATCATACTCAAGAATTTTGCTTATTTTTAGCCATACGCAAGAATTTTGCTTAGTTTTAGCCATACCAAAGAGATGTGCTTATTTTTAGTCATACCAAAGAAATTTGCTTAGTTTTAGTCATACCAAAGAAATTTGCTTAGTTTCAGTCATGCCAAAGAATGTGCTTAGTTTCAGTCATGCCAAAGAATGTGCTTAGTTTTAGTCATGCCAAAGAAATTAGCTTAACTTTAGTCATACCAAAGAAATGTTCTTAGTTTCAGTCATGCCAAAGAAATTTGCTTAGCTTTAGTCATACCTAAGAAGTTTACTTTTTTTAGCCACACTAAAGGAATTTGCTTAGTTTTAGTCATACCATTGAGATTTGGTTAGTTTTAGTTATACCCAACGAATTTCAATTAGTTTTAGTCATAGCAATGAAATTTGATTAATTTTAGTTATACCAGAGGAGTTTGGTCAGTTTTAGTCATACCAAAAAAATTTGCTTGATGGGATATTTGCTTAGTTTCGTGATTGGATAAATTCATGGCAGCTGTGATGTATTGAGGAGCAAAAGGCAAATAACTGCCAGATTAGGTTTAATACCGGAGAGGGGGGGGGGGGGGTGATTAAACCTGAACTCTGAGAGAGAGCCATCAACACCCCATAATAATTTCTATCAACAATCTACCACTCTATCATCCTATTCCCGGGGAAAGTGTGAAGAAGATTGGATTATTCCCAACACACCACTTTCTACAAACTGCAATTGAATGTTGAAACACAAAATCTCCGTCACTCAGTGGCTGCGTAACTAAGCAGATTTCCCAAGTACTGCTAAGACACAATAGTGATATCGTCCAACCACCCTTTAATACTAAAATAAAAGTCCGTCACGCAGGGGCCGCGTAAACTAACGATTTCCCACGCAAATGTTTACTATCGATAAATATACATACAGGTAACAGTTCCTTGAATGTTAAGTGAATAAATACAAACGGTAATGAGTAAACTCCCAACGGGAAACGTCTGAAACGGAAACAAACAGGTCTGCCTACCTCATACCCGAAAGAAAAACAATTACTGACTTATATCAGAATATAAGATAATAATGATGATGTGGTCATGTAATGGTGATGATCCGACGTATAGTAACGGAGATATTTCGAAGTTTCAATCCCTCCCCCCTCTAAACCCTCCCTCCCAATGATCCAATTTCACCCATTAACGAACTTGACCTTCATTTTTGCATAAAGCGTTTAAATACCGAGTTTAGTAACGTTGAAACAAGAATTGCGACCGCTAGAGTGTTAACAGATATATATATATATATATATATATATATATATATATATATATATATATATGTATATATATAAATATATAAATGAAATATATAAATATAAAAATGTTTTGTTTACACTATTCTTTACTTATAGATTTTCGATTCAAAATTTGAATACCAAATATTTTTTAGATTATAATATTTTTTTTTATTATATGCAAGTAAGTAAATGTGTAAAAGTGTTCCAGGTGAATGTGCCATGCATCAAACAATGATATTAACTTAAACGCTTACTTACCAAGCCAATAAGCGAACCGCTTACCTGTAACAATAACGATCAATTAAATTTATTTTATTAAAGTTTTCTAAAATTCAAAGAAAAATATTTTTTAATTCGAATCATACGTAGAATATTTCAAACGTTATGAAAAAAATTGAATTAAAAAGAATATAACTCACAATTTTAGCCGATTTCTCGTGAGGGAAATCAGCTATTGAGCTCGAACTCATGACACGATTTTCGAAATTATTCTTCAAATGTCCATCTATCCTACCTAGCAGATGACAAAAATGAGTTTCGTTCAAAATTGTATGTGTGTGTGTGTGTGTGTATTTATATATATATATATATATATATATATATATATATATATATATATATATATATTATTGCGAAAATTAAATGGCTCTACTATTCAAGGCCTGATTGGGGAGTGCGGAGGGGTTCATAGAAGTGCCGCTAATTGGTGGTGGGCACTAGTCCCTTCCAGCCCTTCTTGGAAGAGCCTCGGTCTCACCCTGCTTCTCTATTTAAGCCTGTACAACTCGACCTAGTGGAGCCGGCAGAATCTAATTAGGGCCCGCCGTGCCTATCTTCTGGACCTTTCCTTGGCTAGCCCCTTCTACAGGTATTTCTAAGAGACCCTGCCAGTACCTCAGTTCTCAGTTTATGGTCATATGTCTTGATGGTCACATCAGTGCTACAGTGCGACTTAGTGCAGTGCGGTAAAGTGTTTTTGTAAGAAGAACAGTGTTGTGGCGTGACTGTAAGTAACAGTTTAGTGCCGTGTTTAAGACAGTGCCGTCGTATTATGTGAATTTCAGCGACAGTGAGTGAATTATTGGACTGTGTAATCTGAAAGTCAATGACACTATCAGTGTAATATTGTGAGTAGTAATAATTAACCAAGAGTATTGTACATTGTGAAATAAATTGTGCAGTGATAAACTGTGAAACGTGTGTGTGTTTAATTTTGCAATCGAAAAGAACTCTTATTAACAACGTTTTATTACTGGTTTTGTAATAATATATATATATATATATATATATATATATATATATATATATAATTTTAAACGGGCCTCATTTTCTTCATCTCCTGGCCTGGATCAAAGAACATTTGAAGCAATTTTTCGAATATCGCGTCATGAGTCGACCTCAATAGCTGATTTCCCTCAAGGGAAATCTGCTAAAACAATTCTTAAACGGCTGAAATCAGACCAGGGACAAAATAGAAAATTCAAAGTATTTCCGTTACCTCATTTATTCGTTTGATGTACTTTTTTTATTTATTTATTTTTTTTTACAAAAAAGCGTGTATAGGCCTTGGGATATCTGCTAAATATTGGCTACGGTGTATTTATTAGTTATTATCTTCACCACAAGCAATATACAACTGCAGCACTGCTTTAATATATAGAATTGTGAAGATTTCCTTGTAGACATATTAATGTACATAACTGATAATAAAAGGCACTTCAACTGTGAGCCTATAATTAATTGACTCAGAGGTAGATATTGATTTGTTTAATTAGCTACTTTGCATAATTGACATACTGCATAATCAACAATTGTGAAATAGGATGATAGCTAGGCATCCACTCGCTCCAACTTGCCCATGTATTTACTGTTATTCCAAGATACAAAGTCCCTCACGCAGCGACTGCTTAAACTATGCAGATTTCTCAAAACTCACCTCACCAAAAAAAAAAAAATGTCCGTCACGGAGGGGCTGCGTAAACTAAGCAGATTTCCCATGTGAAGTTTTAAAATAGAGAAATCTGCATACTGGTAACACAACACCAACGTGATTAAATACAAACAGTAATGAGAAATCTTTTAGTTAATTAAAATAAATTCCCAACTGAAATGGCTTCTGAATTGTAAGAATAATTTATACTTTAATAACTCAAATTTTAGAAGTCCAAGAACCAAAGAAGTGCTGTGGGGGTGGCGGATGAACAGAACGTATTTGCATATATCTCACAAAGTAACGAAGGTAAGGTAAGGTAAGAAACTACAGGTTAGGTTAGAAGATTCCGCCAGAGCCGACTTACGAAAACGGCCGAACTAACCCGAACAACACCCGACCACAGACTTCATAAAAATGCAAATATCTCGGTTAATATTCAAGATAGAGTGTATATAACAATATTTATATTAAATTTAATTTGCAATAAGGTTAGTTCTATACAATTTTTCGATCCGATGCATAATAACGGAAATATTTCGAATTTTCGAAAATCCCCCCTCTAAACCCCCCCCCCCTCCCTCTGGTACGATTTCAGCCATTAACGAACTTGATCTGTCTTTTTATATAAAACGGTTAAAGATCGAGTTTCGTATCGATCAAACAAAAATTGCGACCGCTAGAGTGTTAACAGACATATATATATATATATATATATATATATATATAGATATATTTATAATTTTGAACGGACCTCATTTTCATCTCCTGGGTAGGATCGATGGACATTTGAAGAAATGTTTCGAAACTCGCGTCACGAGTACGACCTCAATAGCTGATTTCCCTTAAGGGAAATCTGCTAAAAATATATATACATACATATATCCAATGATTAAAAGTGGGCGGTCAATACAGTCTTAATTGATAAGGTCATGACATAACGCATTTGCATATTTCACATCTAATAAAGGTCCAATGTAAGTGAGTAAAGTAAATATTTTAACAAGCACGTTGCACTACAATTATTTCAGAAGTATATACTAATTTAAAAAGTCAGTCATGCAGGGGCTGCGTTAGCTAAGATTATTTCTCAAGTGAGTTACGAATTTTTATTTATCTCAAATCGTAAAAGACCAATGGCAACAAAATTTAGTACGAAATTTTTTAACAGATTTTACTTAAGGGAAATCAACTATTGACGTCGTCCTCATAACGCGACTTTCGAAAAATTTCCTCATATGTCCATCGATCCTACCGAGGAGATGAAGAAAATGAGGTCCATTCAAAACAGTGTGTGAGTGATATACATATATATATATGTATATATATATATATATATATATATATATATATATATATATATATATATGGTAGCAAAATCTAGTTTGGCCGTTTCCTTAACTGCTCGACTCTCGTGAAATTTCTCTATTTTAAAACTTCACGTGGGAAATCTGCTTAGTTTACGCAGCCCCTGCGTGACGGACTTTTTTGTGCGTCCGATCGAAAAATTGTAAAGAATTAATTTTATTAAATAAGTAATTTTCTATAATTGATGGCATGTACGTTTTTTCATTGTCTTGAGTATGAACCGTGATATAGGCATTTTATAGTTTTCGGTCTTCAGTAAACCCTCCCTCCTACTTATGTCGTATTAACAATAAACAGTTATATTATGAAGCACATTATTTGATGCATAAATACCAAATATTATTTTCATTGAACTTTTAATATTTTTAAGATAAATGAAAATACGTAGTATACGTGAGAAATCTGCTTAGTTTACTCGAGACGGGCTTTTTCATACAGATTTTAGAGAATATATTGTGAGATGAGATCAATAGTTTATCTTACCAGCATGTGGGAAGTGTGTTCAGGTTGCCCAGCGATCGGCCAGCAATGACGGCAGCAAACGGCGGATTTGACAATAGTAAAGCAATTTTCCTACTGAAGAGGGACTAATTGAAGGCTGTGACAAAAGTGTGCTATCCTAATGAACTTTGTGTGAATGGGAGCTGGAGCTGAATAGAATTGGTGGGGCTTTGTCAATGCTAGCCAGCCGCCGGAGAAAGTTTTCAACTGTTTTATCGTCAATTTCTACAATACACTTGTTTCATTCTCATAAATCGTCCCCAATTTTGTTAGTGGTTTTCCAATTAGTTCCCTTCTATGAAAAAGTTAGTCCGCTTTACAATTGTAACCGCGTGCGTGAGGGAGTCAGTGGGCATATAGCTTGAAACAAAAAAAAAAGTCCGTCAACGAAGAGCTGCGTTAACAAAGCAGATTTCCCACGTGCGCTACGTATTAAAATTTATCTCAAAAAATAAAAGTTCGATGAGAACAATATTTAACATTTAAGCATCAAATAAAGTTCTTTTTTTTTTTTATTTTTATTTACGTCCACTTTATGCTACTAGGCTACTCGGGACTGGTTATCTACAGTTTACCACCCTTTTCTAGCCAGGATGGGCTCAAGGAGTTTATTTAGTGAGACCTTAACTAAATAAATTTCTTCTGCCCAGGGCGGGGATCGAACCCGCCACCCTAGGTCTACTACACGAGATATTAGGAACGCCCTAACTCGAACGGCCAACCTGAGCCCCAATAAAGTTCTTTGTAATAGAACCGCTTGACATGAGTAGGAGTGGTGGTTTACTGAAGACCAAAAACTAAAAAAAAAAATCCAAATATCTTGGTTAATAATCAAGATAGTGAAAAAACGTACATAACAACGATTATGTTATGTTATAGAACATTACATTTACAATAAGACTTGTTATATACAATCTTTGGATCCGACACAAAATAATGAAGATATTAAGAATTTCCGAAATTCTCCCCCTCTAATCCCCTCTCTATTCCCACTGTTGCAATTTTCGGCATTAACCAACTCGATCTTTAATTTTATATAAAACGTTTAAATATCGAGTTTGGTAACGATCAAAAAAAAATTGCAGGTAACAGAAATATATATATATATATATATATATATATATATATATATATGGTGTTGTTGTATTTTGGATTTTTGGTCAGTGTTGGTGAAAAAATCTTAGTTCATTCCAATATTTTGAGAATATTTATATTATTTATATTTACTCAGTACTCCTAATGTAAACAAAGGAACTACAGTGAAGTACAATAATTTTTAAGTATCTTTAGTCTTGCCCTGAAGAAGAGAAAATAAATATTCTCGAAATATTGGAATGAACTAGATTTTTTCACCAACACTGACCAAGACTCCAAAAAACAACAAAACCATATATATATATATATATATATATATATATATATATATACTAGCTTTTGGCGGGATAGTCACCCAGCCGTTAGCGGCCCAGATATAATAAAATGCAAGTATCTCGGTTAATATTCAAGATAGTGAATAAATGTATATAACAATATATATAGTAAATTTAATTTGCAATAGGATTGATTCTGTACAATTTTTCGATCCGACGTATAGTAACGGAAATATTTCGAATTTTGGGGTCCCCACCCCCCTCTTATGTTCCTGGACTACTAAAATTTGGTTGATTGGGATAAAAAAAATTCTGATTTATTATAAATTACAACACTAGATATAGTAAATGATTTTCAATACAATTAATTTATTATATTCTGATATATTTCAGTAATTGTTTTCTTTCCGGTGAGATGTTGGCAGACCTGTTTGTTTACATTTCACACGCTTCCGGTCAGGAGGGGAAAGATTTCTTATTACCGCTTGTATTTATTCACTTAATATTCACGGGTGAGTTGTCATACCTGTTTGTAGAATTAACTATTGTTAAACTTCAGGACGGAAAACTGCTTAGTTTCGCAGCTCCTGCGTGTTGGACATTTTTATAGTATTCTATGAAACCATTAAATATCGAATATAGGACAACGTACGTCACCTAGTAATGATCTGTTGAAAACAATATTACTGATTTACCTCAGGGGAAATCAGCTATTGTTTCCATGATAGAATTTTCGAAAATGTTTTTCAAATGTCCATGGACCCTACCCAAGAGATGAGGAAAATGGCCAGACTAGTAACACCACTGTGAATATTAAGTGAATAAATACAAACGGTAATGAGAAATCTTTCATTCAACTTACATGTACATTACCTCCACAACATAAGGCGTCTGAATTTTAAACAAACAGGTGTACCATCCTCACAGAACTGAATTTATCAATACAAATATTCTAGACCGAGAAAAATAACAATTACAGAAATAATGCTGAATATAACATATTAATTTTATTGAAAACTATATACTACTATATCTAGTACTGTAATCAAAAGGCGAGGGGGATCAACAGAAGGTATTTGCTTATATCTCACAAAGTAAAAGTTCAATGAAAACAATATCTGATATTTAACCATTGAATGATATAACAGCCTATTAGCAGATTTCCCTTAAGGGAAATCAGCTATTGAGGTTGTACTCATGACGCGAGTTTCGAAAAATGTCTTCAAATGTCCATCGATCCTACCCAGGAGATGACGAAAATGAGGTCTGTTCAATATTATATATATATATATAATATATATAATATATATATATATATAATATATATATATAAATATATATATATATATATATATATATAGGGTATGGGAATAAGTTTTAATTTTTTTTTATTTTTTAATGTTGAAATTGTTATCTCTTACATCTTATCTAATTAAGAAAGGGTGTTAGTAAGGTGATAAACACAGTACATAACTTTTGCTTGGAGTGTTAACATCTAGATTTCTTATATCATGGAATATGTTCCAAAAAAACAGTATTTGCGGGAAGTTCGGCTTCACTACTATCTTTTTAAGAAAAGTGATGAAGAAACGTATCGCTTGTTTGTGGATGTTTATGGTGACCATGCTCCATCGGAGGCGACTTGCAGATATTGGTTCAAGCTCTTCAAAAGTGGTGACTTTAATGTCGATGACAAAGAACGCGATGGTGCCCCAAAAAAGTTTCAAGACGAGGAACTTCAGGAATTGCTTGAAATTTATCCTTGTCAGACCCTTGAAGAGTTGGCTACAGCATTAGGTGTTGATCGATCCACCATTGGAAAACGGCTACATGCTCTGGGAATGGTTCACAAGGCAGGAAATTGGACGCCATACGAGTTGAAGGAAAGGGATATTGAAAGACGTTTGGTCATTTGCGAAATGTTGCTTGATCGACGCTCTAGCGGTCGCAATTTTTGTTTGATCGTTACCAAACTCGGAATTTAATCGTTTTATATAAAAAGGAAGATCAAGATCGTCAATGGCTGAAATCGGACCAGTGGGGGGGGGGGGGGTTTAGAAGGGGGATTTTTGAAAATTCGAAATATCTCCGTTATTATGCGTTGGATCGAAAAATTGTGTAGAATCAATCTTATTGAAAATTACATTTACTATAAATATTGTTCTATACATTTATTCTGTATCTTAAATATTAACCGAGATATTTGCATTTGTATTCTGTGTGTGGTCGGCAGGAGTCGGCTGTTCGGTACTTTTCGAAGAGAGCTCTGGCGGCCGTTTTCGTATCTGTTTGTCCCTCGTGAATAAGTTTAGAGATCCCTTACTACTACGCTTGTTATTGGGCAGATTTCTCTATTGTAAAACTTCACGTGGGAAATCTGCTTAGTTTACGCAGCCCCTGCGTGACGGACTTTTTTAATATGACAGGAGTAGAAGTGGGGGTTTCCTGATAACGGTAAACTATAAAATCCAAATATCTCGGTTAATATCCATGATACAGGAAATATGTATAACACAACATCTATAGATAATTCAATTTGCAATAAGATTTGTTCTATACATTTTTTTCGATTCGACTTATAATATTTTTCATTTTGAAATCCCCTTCTCTAAATTCCCCCTCCCACTGGTCCGCTTTCAGCCACGGATTTTTTTTTTCTTGTAGTTATTTCTCTGGGTTTAATGTATTCTTTATTATCATTTATTATTTCGTTTTCACCCTCCAAATGAAGCTTGTTTTTTATAATCATATCCCATATATTTTTTATACCGAAGGAAAGATCATTATTTCTGATTACTTAAAGAGTGGCCGACAGGTGCTTTTCGGCTTTCTGTTGAATGTAAAGCTTACTGCTTCATTCTGGACTGAGCGAGTTGAGCCTGAGTGAAGCGAAGAGAGGAGTTGTCTAAGAGAACTAACTGGTCCTCTGAGATAAGGGTATCTATCCATCTGATGCATTCCATTTCTGTTGGCTGGCTCCCTCCGTGCCTCCATCATGATTCGACTAGCAACTTGCTCTCCTCCGATTCCAGCTGGAAATCATCTCTATCTCAGTCAGACAATCTCACACCCTATCCCTCACACGGCCTCAGTCTAAGCCAGCCTTGAGCGAAAATTAATTTTGATAACGGATGACGGATAAACGCTCATTCTCTGGAAATCTGCTATTGGAGTGGATGCGATTTTGGAAAAATGTCCTCAAATTTCCGTCGATCCTACCCAGGAGATGAGGGTAAAGACCGTCACTCAGGGGCTGCGTAAACAAAGTTATCTCAATTAAATAGTCGGTAAATTCGTCTGATTGAAAAGCCTACCAAGACAAATAGTTAGATCTGTTCTTAAATGTGAAGTGACTCATTTCCTTAAATGAAAACTCATTATTTGAGAGTGTATAGCTGAGCTAAGATGTTTGGTTTCCTACCCACCTATTTCTGACGAATTTCATCTTTTCTCCATCTCAAACATAAGGCATCACATTTAGAGGTTTCTTCTAAGAGAAACATAATGGTGAGGTTCTAATCATGAGGCATTTTCCGAAGCATTTCATCAAATCTCCGTCGTTCTCATCAAGAGAAAGACCGTCACTCAGGGGCTGCAAAAACTAAGCAGATTTCCCTCGTGAAGTTTAGTAATAGATAAACCTACATATTGCTAATACATCACCACCGTGAATATTAAGGGAATAAATACAAACAGTAATACGACCTGCCAACGGACTGAACGGACATAACTGAAACATATTAGAATATAATATATTAATTTTATTGAAAACTATTTACTATATCTGGTACTGTAATTTATAATGATATCAGAAATGTGCTATTCCTGCACGTTGAAAAACTGCTGAGTAACGATCAAAAAATAATTGCGACCGCTAGAGCGGTATCAGACACACACACACACACACACACACATATATATATAGAGATCACGAAAATGAGGTCCGTTCAAAATTATATATATATATATATCTTTTAACTCTCTAGCGGTCGCAATTTTTATTTGATCGTTACCAAACTCGATATTTAAACGTTTTACGAGTATGCAAAAAGACAGATCAAGTTCGTTAATGGCTGAAATCGGACCAGTGGGAGGGGGGGATTAGAGGTTTTTTTTTGAAAATTCGAAATATCTCCTTTAACATACGTCGGATCAAAATATTGTATAGAACCAATCTTATTGTAAATTACATTTACTATAAATATTGTTCTATACATTTCTTCTCTGTCTTGAATATTAACCGAGATATTTGCATTTTTATAAAATTTGGGCCGTAACGCACGACTGAGTTTCCCGCCAAAAGCTTGTTCGGCGCTCGTATGGAGATTTCTCTATTATGACTTCACGTGGGAAATCTGCTTAGTTCACGCAGCCCCTGCGTGACGGATTTTTTTTTTATAATTCAAGCAGAGCGTGTTAGATATAAACAAGCAGGTATTGTATTGTTTGATGACTAAGATAAAATCTGGACGATGACCTAGGCTCAACTTCCTCCGGCGTATAAGGCAGAAAATAATTCCTGATGAGCTTGCATCCCGTAAAAGGAGTGCCACTCATTTCATAATCTCCTTAAACTAGCATATCTACGGTCATTCTGAGCTGTTTGGCGTTTTAAATACAAGACAGACAAAAGTGAGCATGCCTCTCGCTGATAATTATAGAAATTTAAAATTAATAAAAGTCCGTCAAGCAGGGGCTGCGTAAAGTCAGCAGATTTCCCACGTGCTGGCATAGCACATTTCTGATATCCTCATAAATTTCAGTACTAGATATAGTAAATAGGTAAAAAAATTTACATGTTATATTCTGATATGTTTCCGTTATTGTTTTTCTTGGTGGTGAGCCGTTGGCAGACCTGTTTGTTTACATTTGAGACGCTTCTCGGAGATAGATTTCTTATTATCGTTTGTATTTATTCCCTTAATATTCACGGTGGTGTTGTGTTAGCAGGATGTTGGTTTACCTATTACTAAACTTCACGAAGGAAATCTGCTTAGTTTATGCAGCCCCTGAGTGACGGTCTTTCTCTTGATGAGAACGACGGAGATTTGATGAAATGCTTCGGAAAATGCCTCATGATTAGAACCTCACCATTATGTTTCTCTTAGTAGAAACCTCTAAATGTGATGCCTTATGTTTGAGATGGAGAAAAGATGAAATTCGTCAGAAATAGGTGGATAAGAAACCAAACATCTTAGCTCAGCTACACTCTCAAATAATGAGTTTTCATTTAAAGAAATGAGTCACTCCACATTTAAGCACAGGTCTAACTATTTTTCTTTGTAGGCTTTTCAATCAGACGAATTTACCGACTCCTATTTAATTGAAAACGTGATGAGTAGAGGAATGATTAATGGAGAAAATGAGTTTATCCTCAATGTTTTCTTTCCCTCTCGAGTCGCTAAGGCTAAAAATAATCCAAGGATTTCAATTATTACCGGAGCCCTCAAAACACTCTAATCACACCAATCCATGAAAAACATTTCCTTTTCCTGGTTCCGAATCGATTTTTACGGCTAACAATAGATAACTTCAATTATTTGCAATAGTGTTTCCAGGTGGTCGAATATTGCATAGGCGAAATGACAAGCTATTAGCAGATTTTCCTCAAGGGAAATCAGCGATTGAGGTCGTACTCATAACTCGATTTAAGAAAAATTTCCTTAAATGTCCATAGGTTCAACTGAGGAGATGACGAAAATGAGGCCCGTTCAAAACTATATATATATATATATATATATATATATATATATATATATATATATATATATATATAGCTCAAAAATGAATAAGGATATTGGTTATGTTTTCTTGTTCTATTAATTTTAATTAAATCGATCTTAAATAAATTTCATTTTTATGGGGGAAAAAGACAATAATTTCTAATAAATATTAATGATATTTATAATAAAAAAAAATATGTTAGGCCCCATACATACCACAAAACAGCCAATATCCCTATTCATTTTTGAGCAGTTTAGATACATACACACACACATACAGAGTGCTCCAAATACCCATGACACCCCCCCTCCTTAAAATCTCCAATTAATTAAATTAAAGGGTGAGACTTGGTGTACCTTAATTGGGACCCCTGAAGGATCCTTTCAGTCCATATTCCACTTCCTAACCTTCTCCAGTACTTCTCCAGCGGCCATAACTTTGGAATTTCCAATGTAATGCCCTATTTTATAAGGTGGATTCCTGTAGAAAATCAATTTCTAAAACAAGTTTATATCCGTGAATTTTTTGACGCATCTTTTAGCCGAAAAATGAACAAATCTCAATTTCAGAAACGGCACGTTTTATTGAAAAATGCTGCGGCATAAAAGTTGTAGCCAAGAAAATTATCTTTGGAACAAGTCTATATGAATTCTGAAACAAAAAAAAAAATAATAAAAATTAAAACGAAATAACACAAAAGTATTCTTGAATGAATCGAAAAAAAAAAAACATTAACGGACTTTTAATGGAGATATTCACATTTTTTCAATCTTCGGTCTTCAGTAAACCTCCACTTGTTTTAAAAAGCACTTACATGCGTATTTGCACGGATGTAAGAGAGAGAGAGTTAAAACGAAATAACACAAAAGTATTCTTGAGAGAGGAGAGAGGAGAGGAGAGAGAGAGAGAGAGAGAGAGTGAGAGAGGAGGGGGAGAGAGGGAGAGAGGGGAGGAGAGAGAGAGGAGAGAGAGAGGAGAGGAGAGAGAGAGAGAGAGAGAGGGAGAGAGAGAGAGAAGAGAGAGAGAGAGAGAGGAGGAAGAGAGAGAGAGAGAGAGAGAGAGGGGGGGGAGGGAGAGAGAGAGGGGGAGAGAGAGAGAGAGAGAGAGAGAGAGAGAGAGAGTGGGGGGAGAGAGACAGAGAGAGAGTGGGGGAGAGAGAGAGGGGGAGGGAGAGAGAGAGAGAGTGAGAGTGGGAGAGAGAGAGGGGGAGGGAGAGAGAGAGAGAGAGAGAGAGAGAGAGAGAGAGAGAGTGAGTGAGAGCGAGTGAGAGAGAGGGGTGGGGGAGAGAGAGAGAGAGAGAGAGAGAGAGAGAGAGAGAGAGAGAGAGAGAGGCATCCGGACAGACAGACAGACAGATTTGCCTGATAACGCACTAGAAAATCCTTTTCGCTTAGACTTGTTACCACATAGGTTAGCCACACTCGGCGGTTGATGGGCTAATGGAGCATATATTTCCATGTGCAAGTGGTGTGTAAGAGGATGGGGAGTGGGATGAAGCAAGGGTGAGAGCTTATTCTTCTCAGAGTGAGTCCTTGACAGGCTAGGAAGAGCTGCTTGCATAAGGTCCTAGCTCATATCCTCTAGTCATAAATCCATTCCATTAATGAGCGATGCATCTGCAGGTAGGGGCAGCTACTCCACTGCCCTACACATCTACCAGTCCATTCACCCCTCGCCCAAGGTCCCTCTATCTCTCTTCATATCCCGTTTCGGCCAGCTGTCTCTAGTAAACCAAATCTCTTTTCTTTCATATATTTGGTGTTTTTTAAAAACTTTCTTCAAAGGTCTATCCGACCTATTTAGGAGATGAAAAAATAAAAGTCCGTCACGCAGGGGCAGCATAAACTAAGCAGATTTCCAACGCAAAGGTTTACAGTAGAAATATACATACAGGTAACACTACCGTGAATGTTGAGTGAATAAATACAAACGGTAATGAGAAATCTTTCAGTAAATGTACAATACAAGTTAATAATCTCTACAACGGAAAGCGGTTGAATTGTAAACAAGCAGGCCAGCCCACCTCGTAGCGCTGACTAGATAGACAGCCGGAAAGACATACAAATAATGAAATATATCTGAACATTACATATTAATTTTATTGAAAAAAAATTTACCTAAAGCTAGTGCTGTAATTTGTAATGAATCAGAAGCAGTTTTATCTCAATCACTCAAACTTTAGTAATCTAAGAACAAAAGAAGGGGAGGGATCCACAGAACAAATTTGTATATATTTCTCACAAAGGTAAAGTTCAATGAAAACAACATTTTTTATTTAACCTTGTAATGAAGTGGTGCATGATATAGCAGCTTATTGTTAATATGACATGAGTAGAATTGGGGGTTTGCTGAAGTCTCAAACTGAAAAATGCAAATATCTCGGTAAATATTCAAGATAGAGAATAGATGCATATTGTTGCGAAAACTAAATAGATGAATAATCCTTCAGATAGAAAGAGAGTCGCGTATTTGGAAAGTGTGACGTAGATCAAAGAGACCGAAAGAATGTTCTAGGTCTGACCAGTACCTTCCAGCCAGACGTCGAATGAACTAAACAATTCCCCTTTGATGTATGCCGCTACCCTATATAAAGAGGGCCTGCCGGGAGCGAGTCAGTTTTTATTGCCACCTGTCTTGATGTTCACTTCAGTGCGACTTAGTACAGTGCAGTAAAGTGTTTTTATAAGAAGAACAGTGTTGTGCCGTGACTGTAAGTAACAGTTTAGTGCCGTGTTTAAGACAGTGCAGTGCCGCGAAGTAAAGGACAGTGCAGTGCCGCGAAGTAGAAGACAGTGCAGTGCCGCGAAGCAAAGGACAGTGTCTTGTTGTGAATTTCAGTGACCGTGAGTGAATTATTGGACTGTGTAATCTGAAGAACAGTGACGCTATCAGTCTATACTGTGAGTAGTAATTAAGAATAATTACCAAGTTTATTGTGCATTATCCAAATAAATTGTGCAGTGATAAAACTGTGAAACTTGCGAGTATTTAATTTTGCAATCCAAAAGAACTCTTATTAAAAAACGTAACAATATAAATATGTTTATAGTAAATTTAATTTTCAACAAGATTGTTTCTATATAATTTTTTTGGGTTACAAATACGAATCTGTGTTCTTATACGTCGGATAGAAATAGATTAGAGAAGCAATCTTATTGAAAATTTAATGTGGTACGAATGTTTTTATATATATTTTGTCAGTATATCGATTATGAACCAAAATATTCGCATGTGTTAGTTTTCGGCCTTCAATGAACCAACACTCCTACTCTTGTCATATTAGCAATAAGCAGTTACAACATAAACCACTTCATTCCACGGTTAAATACCAAATATGGATTTCATTTAACTTTAGGATACATCGTCTTCAAGTCTGTTTACTGTGTGAGATACATTTAAGTACGGAGTTTAATGACGTTATCAATTGAGATTCCTGTACTCGAAAATGTTTATTTGATCAAAAACATACTCGATATTAGCCTTTTCAGTCAACACTAAAGATCATATTTGTTATTGGCTAAAATCGGACATGGAATAGTTGTGGTTAGTGTGTAGTGAAATGAGAAAATTCAAAATATCTCTATTATTTTGAGTCGGTTCATTAATTGTCATAGGACCAATCTTGTAATCTTTAGATTTTTTACAATTGTTGATCTATGTATTTTTTCGTAAATCAAATATTAATTGAGTAATCGTATTTTAGCAGATTTCCCTCAAGGGAAATCAGCTATTGAGGTCGTACTCATCACGCGAGTTTCGAAAAATGTCTTAAAATGTCCATCGATCCTACCCAGGAGATGACGAAAATGAGGTCCGTTCAAAATTATATATATATATATATATATATATATATATATATATATATATATATATATATTTGCCTGTTAACGCTCTAGCGGTCGTAATTTTTGTTTGATCGTTACGAAACTCGATATTTGACCGTTTTATGTAAAAAGACAGATCATGTTCGTTAAAGGCTGAAATCCGACTAGAGGGAGGGGGGGATTTTCGAAAATTCGAAATTTCTCCGTTATTAAGCATCGGATCGAAAAATTGTATAGAACCAATCTTATTGCAAATTAATATTACTATAAATATTTTTATATACGTTTATTCTCTATCTTGAATATTAACCGAGATATTTGCATTTTTATGAAGTCTGTGGTCGAGTATAGTTCGGATTAGGTCGGCCATTTCCGTCGGCTCAGGTGGGAGGCTTCTTCTAACCTTACCTTTCCTTTCTAACCTTACCTTACCTTCCTTCGTTACTTTGCGAGGTTTATGCAAATATTTTCTGTTCATCCGCCCCCCCCCTTCTTTAGTTTTTGGACTACTAAAATTGGAGTTATTAAAATATAAATTATTCTTACAATTCAGAAGCCGTTTCAGTTGGGAAGTTATTTTAATTAACTGAATGATTTCTCATTACCGTTTGTATTTAATCACGGTGGTATTGTGTTACCAGTATGGAGATTTCTCTATTGTAAAACTTCACATTGGAAATCTGCTTAGTTTACGCAGCCCCTGCGTGACGGACTTTTTTGAGTTTCAGTCAGTATATGTTACTAGTGCACCTTATCAGCACGGTGGAAACCAGCTTAATTTGCGAGCCCCTGCGTGCCGGACTATTTCCCAATGTGCATTCAACCTTCGCATATGGTGTAGAGTGTAGAGTTACTGCGTGAGGTCCCTGCTATTGTTTGACTAGCCGGATTGAAGGGATGAATGCCTTCATCAGCATCCTTGCCAAATGAGATCTCCAGCCATTTCTCAACCCGCCCTCCGAAATACCTCTACACCACTCCACTGAAAAGTTCAATGAGAACAATTTTTCGTATATAGGTTTCCTCCAGTAGGCCACCACTCCTACTCATGCCATATTAACATTACGCTATTATATTATGAAGCACATTATTTGAAGCCTATATACCAAATATTGTGTTCATTGAATTTTTACTTTTTGAGATAAATGCAAATACGGGGAGCACGTAGGAAATCTGCTTAGTTAATGCAGCTTGACGGACTTTAGTTATAGTGACATGTTACAATTGGCAGATTTCCCTTAATGACGCGATTTTCGAATTTTTTCTTCAAATGGCCATCGATCCTACCCAAGAGAAGACGAAAATGAGGTCCGTTCAAAACTGTATATATATATATATATATATATATATATATATTTGTCCGGTACCGCTTTAGCGGTCGCAATTTTTATCTTATCGTTACCTAACTTGATATGTAATCGTTTTATACAAAAAGAAAGATCAAGTTCGTTAACAGCTGAAATCAGTCAAGGGGTGGGGAGGTTTAGAGGGGGAGAATTTCGACAATTTTTAATATATCCGTTATTACGCGACGGATCGAAAAATTGTATCAAACCAATAATATTGAAAATGTAATGTTCTACAAATGTTGTTATGTACATTTTTTTCACTATCTTGATTATTAACTGAGATATTCACATATTTTAGTTTTCGGTCTTCAGTAAACCCCCACTCCGCATCATGTCATATAGACAATAAGCAGTTATAATATGAAGCACTTTATTTGAAGCCTAAATGCCAAATATATATCTCATTGAACATTTACTTTTTGAGATAAATGCAAATACGTCATAATCGTAGGAAATCTGCTTAATTAACGCAGCCCCTGAGTGACGGATTTTTTAAAAACATTTTTTGATATTTATGACCATTGTTAAAAATCCTGTATCAGTATTTTTCACTAAGTTCTTGCGCTTTTCGTTTTTATCATATTTCCCTTAGTGGAAATCAGCTATTGAATCGAAATTTTTCTTCAAATATTCATCGATCCTACCTAGAAGAGGACGAAAATGAGGTCCGTTCAAAACATATCAATCTCTCTCTCTCTCTCTCTCTCTCTCTCTCTCTATATATATATATATATATATATATATATATATATATATATATATATATATATATATATATAAATATACATATATAGACATCCTCCCCTCAACCCTCCATCCCTCCCACTGGTCCGATTTTAGCCATTAACGAACTCAATCATTCTTTTTACATAAAACAACTAAATATCGAGTTTGATAACGATTCAACAATAATTGCGACCGACAAATATATCTATCTTTGTATTTATATATTTGACTGATACCACTCTAGCGGTCGCAATTATTATTGAATCGTTATCAAACTATAGATCGATGGACAATTGAAGTCATTTTTCTAAAATCGCGTCATGAGTACAACCTCAATAGCTGATTTCGCTTACGGTAAATCTGCTAAAAGTTTCATATATTTAGGCTAGCGAATGAGTGTTTTCCCGTTGAGAAGATGAGAGTCGAGGGTAATAAACCTAGTAGCCTCCTAGAGAAAGGCACCACCCGAAACCCAGTTCCACTTGCTGCCCCTATTTCCTTTCATCTCTCGCATTTCGTTATTTTAAACTATCTTAAACAAGGTTTATTGTTCAAACTAAAAAATACATTCCCTTTCACATACAACCTCATCCTTACCACAGGGGGGTATCCTAAGTCCTTTCTTATTCCTTACCTATACTGCCGACATCCCATCACATCCTGTTACTTCCCTTCTCACGTATGCAGATGATACTGCAATCTTGGCTTCCAACTCAGACCCAAATGTGGCATCCGCATCTTTACAAGAACACCTAGCTCTGCTAGAATCTTGGCTGACACAATGGATGATCAAGGTCAACAGCAGCAAATCAAGCCATGTAACATTTACCCTCCGACGCTCAATTTGCCCCCTAGTTACACTCAATAACGCACATCCTAACATCCTAATTCCTCAAAAATCACAAATTAGATATCTAGGACTCACATTAGACAAGCGACTAACTTGGAAACCTTACATCACACTAAAAGGACAAGAACTGAATCGACGGTACAGACTTCTGCTAACACTACTTGATAACAGATCTAAACTATCACTACACAACAAACGACTGATTTACACGACAGTACTCAGACCAATATGGACATACGGACTTGAACTTTGGGGTTCCACCAAACCTTCAAATTCCTACAAAATCCAAACCCTCCAATCCAGAATACTCCGCAAAATTACAAATTCCCCATTTTACGTATCCAATTTAACTCTCCATAATGACCTCATCATTCCTTTTGTCCATAGCCTCGCCAAATCCCGATATCAGAAATTCCACTCTCTTCTTCTCGCACATCCTAATCCTTTAATCGAATCACTTTCATCTAGCCATATTCCAGAAAACCCAAGACGGCGTCTGAAGCGTAAGTGGCCAAGATATCTTCTCGTGTAGTGTTTCAGTTTAACTCCATAAACAACCCAATGTTCCCTCCATTATGGGTATTGTCAATGAGCAACTTCCCACCTCAAGACAATAGTCAAGCCACTTTTTCTAACATATCATTTGCTTGTAATATTTAATTATGTTGGTGCAAATAAACGAATAAATATATATAAAAAAAATCTATAACAAGACCTCTACAAGCAGAAGTCCGTCACGCAGGGGCTGCGGAAACTAAACAGATTTCCCTCGTGAGGTTTAGTAATAGATAAATCTACATACTGGTAACACCGCCGTGGATATTAACTGAATAAATACAAACGAGAATAAGAAATGCTTCGGTCAATTTCAATAACCTGCCGACGGGAAGTGTTTGAAATCTAAACAAACAGGCCTGCCTGCCTCACACTGGAAAGAAAAACAATTACTGAAATATATCAGAATATAACAAATTAATTTTCTTGAGAACTATTAACTATATCTAGTACTGTAATTAATAATGAGCCAGAATAATTGATATCTCAATCAATCAAATTTTAGTAGTCCAAGACCTTAAGACTGGAGGGGCGGGTCACCAGGACATATTTGCATGTATCTCGTATAATAAATTTCTCTTGAATACAATATTTGGTATTTAAGGTTCGAATTATGTGGTTTATTATACAATAGAGTATTGTTTATGCAACATGAGTAGAAGTGGGGGTTTGCTGAACACTGAAAAGTGCAAATATCTCGGTTAATATTCAAGATAGAGAATAAATGTATATAACAATAATTTTAGGACATGTAGTTTGCAATAAGATTGGTTTCACACAATACAATTTTTCGATCCGACGTATAGTAACGGAGATATTTTAAACCCCCCCCCTCTCCCTGGTACATATTCAGCCGTTAACGAACTTGATCTTTCTTTTTGCTTAAAACGACTAAATATTGAGTTTGAGAACGATTAAACAATAATTGCGACCGCTAGAGCGGTAACAGACAAATATATATATATATATATATATATAGAGAGAGAGAGAGAGAGAGAGAGAGAGAGAGAGAGAGAGAGAGAGAGAGAGAGAGAGAGAGAGAGAGAGAGAGAGAGAGAGAGAGAGAGAGGGAGAAAGAATTTTGAACGGACCTCATTTTTGTCATCTCTGTGGTAGGATCGATGGACATTTGAAGAAATGTTTCGAAAATCGCGTCATGAGTACGACCTCAATAGCCGATCTCATCTCGTCCGTTATCCGCTCACACTTAATAAAAATGCAAATATCTCTGTTAATAATCATGACAGAGCAAAAACGTGCACAACAAAATTTATTGAGAATTACATTTACAATAAGATTGGTTCTATACAATTGTTCAATCCGACGTATAGTAAAGGAGATATTTCGATATATCGTAAGACTTCACTCTCCTCCATATTGTCTTATTTCCCGTCTCCTGTGCATTATGCATAGCTTTGAATTATTAAACTCAAAGAACTAACATAGATTTGAATTAATTTTCCCAGGGAGGTACCTGGTAGTTCGTATTAAATAGAATCGAGGAGCATATCAATATTTCTACGTAAATTACTTGGTTCATACATTGTTCCCGAAAAAATGTATAAAACAAAAGTTACTCTAAATAACAAAGTAAACAAATTTTGTTATGGCAGATTTGAAATATCAAATTTTTATTTCAGACCTCCCTTATAACCCCCACAACCGTTCGAACCTAAAATTTGAATATAGCTTATAATCATCGAAGAATTAATGCTAATTGACATACCGAGTTTTGTTAAGTTCGGATGAGTCTTTTGTGCCAAATAATATAGTTGACTCCCGCTATAATGTTTAGCGTATAACGCATTTATACTTTGTTATAAGACAAAAGTGAATATCACAAAAATTACTTCAAATAAAAAAATAAACTACTTTAGTCATGTGCATATTTGCAGTGCATATCGTTTTTAGCGTATAACTCTTTATACTTCCGTATACGGCAACAATGTATAGAACAAAAGTTACTCTAAATAAAAAAATAACCAACTTTTGTTATGTGCATATTTGAAGAAAAACCAATAGGAAACGAAATATCGCTATTTAAATTTCAGGCCTCCCTTATAACCCCTACTCCTGTTCGTTTAGAGAATATTAATATAGCCAAAAGTCTAAGTTGGGTTAGTAGTAATATACATACCAAGTTTCATAAAATACGGATAACATGTGAAACGAAAAAGTATCGTGAAATTTGGAGAAAAACATTTATGTACAGACAGAGGTTACAATTTGATATATACATATATATTTGAATGGACCTATTTTTCGTATCTCCAAGGTAACATTGTTGGACTTTTGAGGTAATTTTAGAGTGACGTGAAAATGAATAGATTGTATATCAACAGTTTAACAAGATTGATTCTATAATATATATATATATATATAGTCCGTTGTGGAGGTTATTAAACTGTAAATTAACTGAAAGATTTCTCAATGTCATTTGTATTTGTTCACGTAATGTTCACAGTGGTGTTAAGTGTAAAAGTATTAGGATTTGTCTATAATGCCTGCTTAGTCTAGAAGTCTGCTTAGTTTACGCAGCTCCTGCGTGACGTGAATCACTGATCCGCCTGATGAAAACTGAGTACAGTAGTAATAAATTGGTATTGTGTGAATGTTGGTGAGAGGAAACAGGGATAATGTTGAGTTGTTGGCCTCGGCAGATAGTGGTAGATAGGGGCAGATAGTGTAGATGGGACCAGCATCTAGGCACTTGTCTGGTAATCACTCCCAGCTGCCTCTCTCTCACTGGCATTTCATTCACTCCCTCTCATGACACAGTCACATCTCCCTGGACCACTTAACCCTAGAACTACCAAGGGGGGGGGGCCTCCTTGAGCCCACAACTTTTTGTTTTTGTTCCCTATCACCCAATTTTAATGGGATATTTTTGATATTTTATGTATTCCTCAGAAAAACATCCTAGAGTGAGGGCATAACAATAAAATTAAATAAAAAAATTTCTATGTTGAGAAAAAAAATTTTTTTTTGACGTATGGGCTCGAGGAGCCCCCCCCGTTGGTAATGCACGGGGTTGTACACTTAAGTACCAAGGGGGGGGGGCTCCTCGAGCCCACTGATATTTAATACTACTTTTAACTAGTAATTCAAGTGTTATTAATTATATTGCTCAAATAATAATTACTTTGATGTAATTTTAACATACACAAACCTTCTCAAGTTTTTTTTCTCTCATAAAAAATATATATATATTCTCCCCATATAATTTTTTTTCATATAAAAATATATTACTGAAATGGTTATAATTATTGCTCCTGATAGGTACTTTTTTAGAAAAGAGAAGATTTTCTAGGTTGTTCCGAACTAGAGGAACAGTTAGTCCATGCTGCATCCTGGATAAACACTCGGAAAAAAAATTATTGTGCAAAAGCACCGATAATTGCATTACGAATCTGATAATTATATTTTCTTAAATTATTATTCTATTATAATGTTATAATAACTTAGATATAGATAACTTTTTATTCTAACAATGTTTAGATATGTTCCTCCAGTAGAATAAAATTACATTTAATTTAAAGTCATCCTTTTTTCCCCATCCGAACTTTTTTTTTAAATTTATTTTTGTATTTAATTTTTTTTTAATTTTTTTTTTCACAGGTGTCATAAGAAACGTTCATTAAACATAATCCAATAGAAATAAAAATTTTAAAAAAATTATAGAACCAAAATAAAAGGTTTTTAAGGTTGTGGGCTCGAGGAGCCCCCCCTTGGTAATCCATGCGACCTGGGAGAGGTCGGTAATACTAGGGTTAATATACGATGTCTGGTTCCCCAAAAGATCTTAAGACAAACAAAAAACAAAAAAAAAGTAGGTCACTTTTGTGTACACTATGCAGATTTCCCACGTGAAGGTTTACTATAGATAAATCTACATACCGGTAACAACCACATGAATATTAAGTGAATAAATACAATCGGTTATTAAAAATCATTCAGTCAATTTAACATTTTAGTAACCTCTAAAACAGAAAGTGTCTGAACTATAAACAAACAGGTCTGCCAACCTTTCAGAGCTGTATAGATAGAAATATTCTAGATCGGAAAGAAAAACGATTACTGAAATAACTCTGAATGTAACATATTAATTTTATTGAAAAATATTTACTTGCTTGTGCTGAAATTTATAATGTATCAGAATAAAATATATCTCATTCACTCAAATTTTATTAATCCAAGAAAAAAAGATGCGGGTGGGGGGATCAACAGAACATATTTACACATATTTCTAAAAATAAAAGTTCAATGAAAACAGTATTTTTTACTTAACCTTGGAATAAAGTGGTTCATGAAATAACATTGGGTACCCATTCGAAATGTGGCAACAATGCAGGAGGCACCTAGCCATTACGGCCTTAATCCAGCCTACACCTTTCCAACACCTCTCTGGAAACTGAGGATTCGCTACGATGGTTTAGCGATCCTATGGAAGGGACAGTCTCTACTAACCAGCTCCCACACGAAGAGCACATGTACCAGTTTCCTGGCCTGCATGTCCTCGGGCTTTGAACACACGACCCCTACGTCTATGACCGGCAGTGAAGGCAAGCCTCCACTCCGGACTCCACCCAGCCCTTAGTTCATATTGAGTAAGCCGCTAGAAACTTACCCCATAAAGGCCGGAATGATCCCCGGCCCGGAACAGCAAAGCCGACTAAGGACCTACTGTTCCTACGGTTCCCCTTCCCATGAGCTCCACGGCGGGGGCTTACTGCTGCCCTTGGGGAGGGCCGGCGCCGTCCCGGATGTTTAGTTCATGAAATAACAGCTTAATATTAATATGACATGAGTAGAAGTGGGGGTTTGCTTTAACATACAAATATCTTGTAAATCAAATAAAGGGAACCGCCAGTATAAATGATACTGTTGTCATATCTGTCGGTGGAGACCGTCGTCACTGGTTGATGGTCGAGTACAGCTGGCATTGTGCTATCGATGCAAAGGCACCATCTTCAAGCCCGTCGAAAAGCTGTACTGAGTCATATGTCTGTTGGTCAGTAGGTTTTATGCGTCTGGTCACCGTATTAGTTTATTTACGTGTAGTTGTTTATGTTATTGGGTTGTTTACGTTTTAGTTCAAGTCTGTTTACTTACCTACTGACCAACAGACGTATAACTCAATACAACTTTTTGGATCAAACAATTATATGGAACCAATCTAATTGCAAATTAAATTTACTATAAATATTGTTATATACATTTATGTTCTATCTTGAATATTAACCGAGATATTTGCATTTTTATGAAGTCTGTGGTCGGGTATAGTTCGGCCAATTCCGTCATTGCTCGGCTCAGGTGGGAGGCTTCTTCTAACCTTACCTGTCATTTCTAACCTTACCTTACCTTCGTTACTTTGTGAAATTTATTCAAAAATACGTTCTGTTCATCCGCCCCTCCCCTTCTTTAGTTCTTCGACTTCTAAAATTTGAGTTATTAAAATATAAATTATTCTTACAATTCAGAAGCCGTTTCAGTTGGGAATTTATTTTAATTAACTGAAAGATTTCTCATTACCGTTTGTATTTAATCACGGTGGTATTGTGTTACCAGTATGCAGATTTCTCTATTGTAAAACTTCACATGGGAAATCTGCTTAGTTTACGCAGCCCCTGCGTGACGAACTTTTTTCAGTTTTGAGCCAACCTCTATTTCTACTCGTGAACAATATTCACATGAAGGATACTCTGTTATATAATTAACAGCTTTATTATATTATATATTATACCATATATTGTTTTCAAGTGATCATTATGATACGAGATACATGCAAACATGTTCTGTTGAGCCCCTCCTGTTGAAAAATCTCAGTGATTGAGTTAAAAATTATTCTGATTCATTATAAATTAATAAATAAAATCTGGTTAGTGTGCTCAGCCACCGCCTTGCTGGTCGGGCTTTTTGATAATCGGGCGAGTGTGTATGTGTGTGTATTGGGGGGGGGGCTCCCCTGGAGGAGGTAGCTAACTGTAATCTGCAAGAGGAGGGGAGAGGGCTATCGAATTCCTCCCAACTAGATTGGGCAGGGGGAGCATTCCTAGCAGCTTATTTCTCCAAGAGTTGTTGACCGCTTGCATAACGGTGTGCCTGCCCCCTACACCACATCCTCTCCCACCCCCCGACATATACCACCTAGCCACCATTCCCTTTCTCCACGCACAGACCAATCACTCTAATTGCTCCCCATACCTGTCAACATTCACCTATTGACAAACCCAACTCCACTTCAGTTCTCTTTGTGCTTCCCCATTCACTCTCAACATTACTACCTGCATGAACAAAGCAGATGTCCCACTGGCATCTCGTAGTTGCATTTACCTCGAAACGTAAAATTTCAATGACAACAATATTATTTGATTTATAGGCTTCAAATAATGCGCTTTGTATTATAACAGCTCAGAGTTGAGTAGTAGTGAGAGTTTACTGAAGGCCCAATACTAAAGTAGGCTAGTTGATACAAAAATTGACAATGATGAATAAGACAAAAGTCCGTCACGCAGGGGCTGCTTAAACTAAGCAGAGTTCGCTCGTACAGTTAAATAATAGATAAACCTACTTTCTGCTATCATTACAACACCGTGAGCATTAAGTGAATAAATACAAATGTTACAACAAAAATTTTTCCCAGCAAGTCTTCCAACGGCTCACAGGAAAGAAAAACAATTACTAAAACATATCAGAATATAAAATATTAATTTTATTGAAAACTATGTACTATATCTAGTACTGTAATTTATAATGAATCAATTATTTTTATATCAATCAATCAAATTTTAGTAGTCCAAGAATCACATGAACCTATTTGCATGTATCGCGTATAATAAAGGTCTATGGAAAACAATATTTGGTATTTAAGCTTCGAATAATGTGGTTTAAAATATAACAGAGTATTGTTTAGTAACACGAGTAGAAGTGGGGCTTTGCTGAAGGCTGAAAACTGAAAAATGCAAATATCGGGGTTAATATTCAAGAGAAATAAATGTATATACATGTGTATACATTTAATTTTCAATAAGATTGGTTCTATACAATTGTTTGATCTGGCACAATACAATTGTTTTGAGTCGATGTCATCTCACACACTTAATAAAAATGCTAATATCTCGGATAATATTCGCGATAGGGAATAAATGTATATAACTATATTGATAGTAAATGTAATTTGCAATTAGATTGGTTCCATATAATTGTTTGATCCGATGCATAATAACGGAAATATTTTGAATTTTCGAAAATCCCTCCCTCTAGTCCGATTTCAGCTATTAACGAACTTGATCTGGCTTTTTACATAAAACGGTTAAATATCGATTGGTTCTATACAATTGTTTGATCCGAGGTATGGTAACCGAGATATTACTAATTTTCGAAAATCCTTCCCTCTAAACCCCTCCTCCCACTTATCCAATTTCAGCCATTAACGTACTAGATCTGGCTTTTTACATCAAACATTTAAATAACGAGTTTGGTAACTATCAAACAAAAATTGCGACTGCGGACCTCATTTTCGTCATCTACTGGGTAGGATCGATGGACATTTGAAGAAGTTTTTCGTAAATAGCGTCATGAGTACGACCTCAATAGCTGATTTCCCTTAAGGGGAATCTGCTCAAATGCCGGTTAATATTCAAGATGGAGATTAAATGTATATAAAAATATTTACAGTACATCGCCCGCCACTTCTCGACAAAAGCTACACCTCTTTCAGCTGTGTGAGAGAAGCAGCCCTGCCTGACGTCGAAGTCAAGGAGGAATACGATACTTGAGAAGAATATAGCCGCTGCTATCACTTCATTTTATACAGAAATAATAGATCAATGGGTCTTTGTCTCTCTCTCTGGGAATATGGATGAGTGGTACTAGAAAAAGATAGAACTTGTGGATTAGGATGATTGGATAGCCTCCTGTGGAAGTTTTTGAATCCTAAGGGAATCTGGTCCTTTAAAAATGGGCTAATAAGATCATTATGAAGGGTGTGGTTGGTGATATAATATGGAGCATCTACTATGCTGCAGAGGACTTTGGATTGGAAACTCTGGATGCGTCTGATGTTCGAAGGTTTTGCTGTAGCCCACACTTCTATTGCGTATTTGCATATTGGTTTAAGTTGTAACTTGTATATTGTTAGTTTGTTTTCGGTAGACAAGTGAGTTCTTCTATTCACCAGTCCGAAAGTTGTCCTAATCGTCTGTTATGTTCTTGTCTTTTAATTATTGTGTGGGATTTCCAAGTAAGTCTGGTGTCCAAATGTAGTCCAAGGTAGCGTACACAATCTGCTGGTGGTAAAGGAATATTGTTGAAAAGAACGGGAGGGCAGGAATTTCGCCGGAGGGAAAAAGCTATATGGTGAGATTTACATTCATTGATCTTTATACGCCAAGCATTGAACCATTTTTCAACTTCGGTTATGTGGAATTGGAGATTCTTCGAAGCAGTAGTAGGATCGAAATCGGGTGAAAGGATTGTTGTGTCATCTGCATAGGTAGCTAGGAGAGTTGTTGGAGATGTAGGGATGTCTAATGTGTATATGCGATACAGTAGTGGTCCTAGGCCACTGCCCTGGGCAACTATAGTTGTCCGATAGTAGTCTGAGTATTTGTTTCCTTGACGGACTCAAAAAAATCAATAGGAAAAATTAATCTGAGTATAAGGTAAAATTTGCTGGGAAGGAGTAGCTTGAGCTTATAGAGTAAACCGTCATACCAAACCTTGTCAAAAGCTTGTGCTACATCTAGAAGAGCTTAACATCCAGAATCAATTTCTGTACAAATACGTTAATGATTTATTTATATGTGTGTAGTAGACAATATAGAGAGATTATTTAATGTTTTTAAGAACAAATACAGTCTCAAATTTACTAAGGAATTAGAAATATACTATAAATTGTTAAAATCATTAGAATGGCCTAGAGCTCTCCTATTGAAGTGCTAGCAGTGACTATTTTCTATTCAAGCCCCTTATTCCATCTTAGCTCTTGACGTACCTGCCAGGCAGGGTGGAGCTGCCCAGAGTTGGGCAAAATTGTAATTAGTATTACAAGTTATAACTACAATAGTTGAAATATAGTTACAATTACAACTACTAATGTAATTAGTTATTGATAATGGGCAACTATATTTTTCAACTAAAGTAATCGTAATTTCAATTTCACAACTACAGTTAGTAGTTGAGAAAATCAGTAGTTCCAAAAACAACCACAGTTAGTAATTGTAACTGTAGTTGTTGCAACAACAACTACAGTTACTTGGGTAGTTACTTTAAAAAAACGTGTGAA
Organism: Riptortus pedestris; assembly: GCA_019009955.1. Classification (NCBI taxonomy): domain Eukaryota; kingdom Metazoa; phylum Arthropoda; class Insecta; order Hemiptera; family Alydidae; genus Riptortus; species Riptortus pedestris. The sequence goes on from CM032233.1 coordinate 9,741,599, forward strand.
ACACTGACTGAAGTAGTTGTGGCTGATAAGAAATAACTACATCCAACGTCTTTATATTCAGAAGTTTATTATATTACATATACTACATTATGCTAATAACTGAAAATAATTTTAATGCAAATAAATGAAAACTAACGAAAATAATATGTAAATTCTTTTTTATATTTTACCCAGTCAAATGAAATTAAATAATACTTTTAAACTTTAAAATTTAAACAAATTAGCCATTAAAATTACTCATAACTCAGAATTTTTGTCAGACAGGCAATTCAATTTTGGGGCGTTTGCCATCGGGGCAAAAAAAAAATAATTGCTCTACTGCTCTGCTCCAAAAAATAAGGAGTTCTCGCCCTCACTTTCACTGCCACTCATTGTAATTTGTTTCATAAATCTTTTCGTCGCCGAGGACTGGTGACGGATATAGAAGATGCGATCCCCGGAACGAGAGAGTGTGCTGATAGGAGTGTCCACCTTCAGTTCTTCTGACATTCTGCGAACCAATTGAACATGGCTCGTCTCAGATGAGCCACTCATCACCACCACGAATGTAAATATTTATATAGAGGCGATAAAAATATGTTCGCTCTTTGGAGTTGCCACAGCTGATTGCCTGTATGTTGTAGCTATAACTCAAAAACTAAAGTTACAATTACAACTTCTAATAATTACTTTTAATAACTAGTTTTTATTTCAACTAGTAGTTGCATTTATGAATACCAACTACAATTACTGTAATTACAAAAAAAAATGCAACTACAGTTACCAACTAAATTTTTGTAACTGTAAATGCAATTATATAACTAGTATTTATTTGTTGAAAACGTAGTTAATTACAAAAGTAGTTAATTACTGCCCAACTCTGGTGCTGCCTGACGTTTTTCGAACATCGCGTAAGCTCAGTTGTTGCTAAAAAGAAGGGAAGGAACTTGATCCTTGGAGGGCCTGGTATAGAGTATGATACGATTTCTTAAAGGAAATGAGGAGTAAGGCTGGTCCCTAAGGAGATGTGAATGCAGCTGGCCGCCCAAAGGATGCCCTTCATTCGTATGTACTCGAGAAAAAGTATAAAACTAGATTAAAAGAAGAAGAAATGAAGGAAGAGGACAGTGGTTTATTAAGAGAGCGATTTTATCTTGGCGGCTCAGCGTGGTTTTTTCATAGCTGCCCATCTCCTCTGATAGCCAGCCGACCTTCTTATCTACGTCTCCTTCCTTCTTACTCATGCTCAACCCTTCTATTCACTGGACAATTTTCTCTTCAAAACTCATATAAAATAGACACAGGTACTACACTCTTCTGAGAAAGAGAGAGAGAGAGAGAGAGAGAGAGAGAGAGAGAGAGAGAGAGAGAGAGAGAGAGGGAGAGGGAGAGAGAGAGAGAGAGAGAGAGAGAGAGAGAGAGAGAGAGAGAGAGAGAGAGAGAGAGAGAGAGAGAGAGAGAGAGAGAGAGAGAGAGAGAGAGAGAGAGAGAGAGAGAGAGAGAGAGAGAGAGAGAGAGAGAGAGAGAGAGAGAGAGAGAGAGAGAGAGAGAGAGAGAGAGAGAGAGAGCGCACAGATTTATACTAGCTCTTCAGCAGGTGATCGGCAACGGACCAAAATGATTCCACTACTGGAAACTCAGCCCAGAAAAATCGAAGGGCAAGGGGAGCAAGCTCTCCATCCTAATAATATCAAAGATCTCGCTAAATTGTGTAATACTTTATTCCATGGATGCAGAAAGACCGTAACGTTCCCTATCTGGGAGTTCACCTTGACACAGAACTTACATTGAAATAACACGATGAAATTAACCGACTTAGCACGATTAAATTCCAAATGTTGTATTTACTATGAACATACATGCTATATACTAATTGTATGGTAAATACAGAAAATCCCCTCCCAGGGGAACAATTTCATATATATATATATATATATATATATATATATATATATATATATATATATATATATATATAAAATTGTAACCTCTGTCTGTACATTGATTTTTTTCGCGAAATTTCACGATAACTTTCGATAATTTTTTTTTCAATTACCTTTCTGTTAGTATAAGATTAGAATACAATAATTGTATTGGAATAACATTTATTGCTAAAATTCATTCAAGGTATAAAATCCGCTCTTCCATTGGCCTTAACTAGTTTTTGCACAACTATTTTTAGTTTTTTGTGATTTTCTCGAAAACGAAGCGAAAACGAGGCATATGCCAGAGGACTTTTTGTTTTAGTTTTTCGATCCTCTATCGATCCCTAAAGTTTGGCCGTTTGGTTTGGGGCCTCCCTGTATATATATATATATATATATATATATATATATATATATATATATTGCACACTGTTATTAGAGTGTAACAGACAGTGTTTGTGTTAATTCTACTTACCAAGACTAAAGATACTTAAAAGCTATTGTACATCACTGTTGTTCCTTTGTTTACATTAGGAGTAGTGAGTATAACCTCAAGTCTGTTATAATTTGCTTGGTCACTGCCTTATGTTTTGTATTAATACAGTATATTGTCTTTTGTTTGTTGAACTATGTTATAACTATTGATATGCGCTATTATAATTATTTTTATATTATTGTTTTATTAAAACTATTTGTATGTAGTAATAAAATTGATAAAATATGGTTATTTCACTATGTTATATTTGTTATTGCTATATGTTTTCACAGTTATTGTTATATTATGTTAAAGCTATATTAAAGTTACAAGCTTATTTTTATTTAATTTATTATTATGCTACAACTAATTATTGTTGTGTGTTGTTATTATTGTGTGTGTGTTGTTATAATTATTGTTTTTCTATTATGTTACATTTGTTATTGCTGTATGTTATCACAATTGTTGTTGTAGGTTGTTACAGCTATTTCCATGGTATATGTGTTTATATATATATATATATATATATATATATATATATATATATATATATATTTGGTCACTAAAACGTTTATTTTGCAGCATTTTTCATTAAAATGTGCAGTTTCTGAAATAAAGATTTGTGCAATTTAAGGCAAAAGGAAGCATCAAATCGAAAAAATTAATAATATAAACTAGTTTAAGAATTTAATTTTGTACAAGAATCCGCCATAAAAAATAGGTAATTCCATTGGAAATTCCAAAGTTATGGTCATATGGACTGAAAGTATTATTCAAGGGTCCCATTTATGGCACACCATAATTGGTGATTTTAAGGGGGGGGGGGGAGTTGAGACACCACTTATATATATATATATATATATATATATATATATATATATATATTATATATATACAGGGATATTGTTTTTTTTTCTTATCCTATTAATTTTAATTAAATCGACCTTAATTAAATTAATTTTTTATGGGGGGGGAAAGACAATAATTTCTAATAAATATTAATATTTATAATTAAAAAAAAAAAATGCTAGGCCCCATAAATACCACAAAACAGCCAATATCCCTATTCATTTTTGAGCAGTATATATATATATATATATATATATATATATATAAACACACATCTTTCTATATGTTCATTGTGAGGAGTTCGGCAATCAGCTCCAGCGATTGAGATTTTACTGGTTTTAGAATTTTCAATGGAAATGCGCCCACCACCGCACACTGGAGCGAGTGATAGGGTAAGCCGGACATTCGGTAAATTCGAAGCAATTTTGCCAGATGCGATATAACGGTAGGATGAATTTTAAATGTGTACATACAGATGTAAGCGATACATAATCTGTATGTACACATTTAAAATTCATCCTACCGTTATATCGCATCTGGCAAAATTGATTAAAAAATTTCTGATCAGGTAGTTCAATAGAGTATTCGATGTGCTTTAAAATGGCACCAGAATCAATATTCAAGTAGAGAATTGTGATTTGTAGACACATAATATCAACATATAAAATATTTAGACAAGAAAAACACGTATTTAACTATTTCTTCGAACGTGAATGGCGGCGTCAATTGCGTAGAGGAGGAGGCGTTTTACACCGTACGTAGTTGGGAAAGGTCCGCGGGAGGTATAATACGCCTTCCGCACCGAAAGTGTTAACACTAAAAGTGAAATATTTAATGATTAGGCAAGATCTGACGATGTTCTAAATAAGACAATATACTCCTAAAAGCATGCCAAATGGTATTTTTTCAAGCAAATACAAGGGATTTGCGAATTCAATTAAATAAAATTATTTTCAGCTCGATGTAAAAAAAAAAAAAAATTAGAGGAATTTTAAAAACCTTATGTGCCAGTTTTTGATTTGTTATAATACCCCTTATAATGTGTACTGGAAGCAACAATAATTTATAAAATGAAATAAGAGTTGACGACGAATTTAATAAGCCAAGGCTTTTTTTAACATAGGAATTATAAGCAGACATTATGTAAAAACCATTGCAATAATATGGCTAAAAATCAATCTGCTCAATTGAAAAGGGTTTATGTGGTACTAACAATCCAATCAAAATCCCAAATTAAAACTTTTATTTTTTCCCCCAATGTCCAACTGAAGGATCGCTCCAGTGTGCACTGTCGGGCAGTATTTTAAATTTGAACAGCTACTTCATTAAATCATATGTTTGTTTTTTTCAAAGAACACAAACGCAATACAATAAAAATTCAAACCGCTGGAGCAGATAGCCGAACTTCTCACAATGAAATTATTTCCCAGCGACGTTGCCTCAAAAATATAATGTCTATATATATTATATCATTTCCGTAATCTCCTGGGTAGGATCGATGGACATATGAAGAAATGATTGTACGAATACGACCTCAATAGCTGATTTCCCTTATGGGAAATTTGCTAATAGAGAATATTTGGTGAGATGGGATCAGTATTGTGTCATTCCATCACGTCGGAAATCTGCCCCTGCGTGACGGACTTTTTTTACTCCGAGTGAAACTCTTCAGCCAACCTTTGTAGGAAATATAACTTTTCTTTTTTTTGCCTGCAGACATTAATCCATAGGCAGCTTAGCCTATCTGCTACCACTTTCTCCCAGCCATTTCTACACAATATTTGGAATAGAAGAGTTAATTTAAAAGTATAATAGAATAGAAGAGTTAAAGATAAAACTCATGAAAAATAAAATAAATAATATACGTAAAGAAAGAGCAATCAATCGGAACGATGAAAATATAAAGACATAGTAAAGATAACCCAGTTAAATATTAATTTGACTTGAATAAGAAAGTTATGGCAATTATTGTATTGCATTATTGCTGATGTAGAAAAAGGAAAAAGTCCGTCACGCAAGGGCTGCGTTATCTAAGCAGATTTCCCACGTGAAGTTATACAATAGAGAAATCTCCATACGAGAGCCGATCAGCTACAGAATTGGCCGAACTAGCTTTTAGGCGGGAAACTCAATCGTCCGTTATACGCCCACATTTCATAAAAATGCAAATATCTCGGTTAATATTCAAAATAGAGAATAAATGTATAGAAAAATATTTATAGTAGATTTAATTTGCAACTTGATCTGTCTTTTTGCATAAAACGTTTAAATATCGAGTTTGGTAACGATCAAACAAAAATTGTGACCTCTAGAGAGTTAACAGACATATATATATATATATATATATATATAATTTCGAACGGACTTCATTTTCGTAATCTCCTGGGTAGGATCGATGGACATTTGAAGAATTTTTTCGAAAATCGCGTCATGAGTACGACCTCAATAGCTGATTTCCCTTAAGGGAAATCTGCTAAAAACACGTCTGATTAAACTAAGCGAATTACCCTCGTGCTCTTATATAACACACATGATCTCAACACATCACATATTCTCTATTTAAAAGACACTAGAAAATCATTAGGCATAATGATGAAGGTATTCATTTTTTTGGCAAGGCTTTAATGTGCAGAATATTTTTACATTTCCCATCTACATGTTTAGGTCATATACCAATATAAACAATTACTGAAATATATCAGAATATAACATATTAATTTGATTGAGAACTATTTACTATATCTAGTACTGTAATTAATAATGAGTCAGAATAATTGTTATCTCATTCAATCAAATTTTAGTAGCCCAAAACCTTAAGACGGGGGGGGGGGGGTCACCGGGACATATTTGCATGTATCTCGTATAATAAAGGTCTCTTGAATACAATTTTTGGTATTGAAACTTCGAATAATGTGATATATTATGCAGCAGAGTATTGTTTATGTAACATGTGTAGAAGTGGCGGTTTCCTGGTGGCTGAAAACTGAAAAATGCAAATATCTCGGTAAATATTCAAGATAGAGAATACATGTATATAACAATATTTATAGTACATTTAATTTGCAATTCTATACATTTAGTTGATTCTATACAATTTTTCGATCCGACGTATAGTAACGGAGATATTTCTAATTTTCGAAAATCCCCACTCTAAACCCCCCCCCTCCCACTTGTCCGATTTCAGCCGTTAACGAACTTGATCTTCCTTTTTACCTAAAACGATTAAATACCGAGTTTGGTGACTATTAAATAAAAATTACGACCGCTAGAGTGTTAACAGACAAATATATTTATATATATATAATTTTGAACGGACCTCATTTTCGTCATCTCCTGGGTAGGATCGATGGACATTTGAAGAAATTTTTCTAAAATCGCATCATGAGTACGACTTCAATAGCTGATTTCCCTTAAGGAAAATCTGCTAAAACGACTAAATATCGAGTTTCCTAACGATTAAACTATAATTGCGACAACTAGAGCGGTAACAGACAAATATATATATATATATATATATATATATATATATATATATATATATATATTCTTCTTATTCTCGACCCAATATTATTTATATATTCTTCATATTTTATTACAAGGGTCTCAAATAAAAAACATTTTTTTCGCGGTGAAACTTTATTGAATCTGCCCTACATGTATCATGGCTTATTTGCCACCTCTTCAGGATTTATAATTAAATGTAATGATAAATTGCTACTTATAATGTAAAAGGGAAACGAGCGAAATGTAAGTAGCAATTTGTAATTAGATATAATAAATATATCATAGATGTACGCACCTACTAATACAATATATAGCAAAAGAATTATTAAGGAGCGTATTAAATTAATGTTATTAATAATTTTGTATATATTTTACTTTTAAAAGGGATAGACACTAACCCTTGGTCGGGCGCTTCAAGAATATTACGTCTTCGGACGCGTGTATCTCCGAGATCATCCTCAACCGTTTTTACGGAAATACAGTTTTTTAATATATATTTTGCACTAAAATGTTCAGTGTGCGATTAGAAACTATAACAGAAAATATAACTTCATTCAAAAATAAGTAGCACGAAATCACTTTTAGATAAGACTTCATCTAAAATCATCTAAATTTTAATGTACAAATCCTTTTTAAAATAGCAGTTTAATTATTATTTCTTTTGTAGAGCTGTATTACAATTAGGACAAAGCATGGAACTATGTTGTAAACAAGTTTTGGTTTTGCAATTCTCACAAGAGTATTTAGTAAACCTACATTTCTTTTTAGTTTCGCATGTTTCACATCATTTTCTTTTGTTCATTGTAGGGGAATGATTTTTTTATGCTGTTTTTGTACTTGAGTTCAATGTATGGTCCAAAGAGTCTCTGTACTCTTCAAATTTCGTCCTTAGTTCGGTTGGTAAACGTCTGCTGTTGTCACTGCGTCATACAATATTTTCTTGCACAAGTTTTTTTGAAAGCTCATGTATGAGCAAAATAATAGAAAAATAGATTTACATGATTCCATTTAAAAAAGAGAAACTTAATTGAGTATCTGGGAGATTAAACTGAATGACAGGTGAAACACACGACTCTATCGAACAAAGTGACACAACATACCTTGAGGGGGGGACCTATAAAGAACATAACTCGAAGCACTACACCACAACTCTCTGCTAGGAGGAGTGGCAAATATTTCTATAGAAACTGTGTATCTGAGAGATGACGCGCCCAACGGAGGGCTAAAAATGTGGCAAATAAGCCATGAAACATGTTGGGCAGTTTCAATAAAGTTTGCACAAAATGTTTTTTATTGGAGACCCATGCCATCACATTTGAAGAACATATAAATATATATACACAGTTTTGAACGGACCTCATTTTCGTCATTTTCTATGAAGAATCGATGGACATTTGAAGAAAAATTTCGAAAATCGCGTCATGAGTACGACATCAATAGCTGACTTCCCTTAAGGGAAATCAGCTGAGAGAGAGAATGTGTCGGATATTTTTTCATAGTGTAATACAGCCAGTATTAACCCTAGAATGGTAGTGAACGTAAAAACTACGTATGATCTGGTTTGAACTGTTATCAAAGGGCCGTTAACGACCCCACCACCCCCAGCCCTCAGCTATGAGCCCTCCAGACAGTTCGGCCTTCACCTCCGCCAAGTGCAGCTAAGTGAACCTTACCACTCATCCAATACTATTTTTTGAAATAAAAACGACATGTAATATTTACGTATCAATACTATTAACCGCAACTTTTTGGCACGTAAAATTTACGTATCGCTACTAATAACCGGTTTTTATGCCATAACTTAGTTAATGTTATTCTCAATTTATTTTCTTCCAATTTATTTTTTATATTATAATTTATTTTCTCTTAATGTTTTTAACTTTTATTTTTGAATATAAAAAAGACAAAGATGTATAAAAAGAATATAAATAATCTGTTTATAGTTTCGGAAAAATGGAGAAAAAATATTCATTGGATGAAGAAATCAGAAATTTGTTGAAACAACTCTCCGATGACTCAGATGGAGAAAATGACAATTATGACATAGATGGTTTTGGATAGGAGAGCGATGATGATCCGGAGTATTCTCCAAGTGATGAGGAGGTTGAGCCTTCGGAAATAATTGCAACACAGAGTGGGCTAGATAGCGATGAGAGTGAGAAAATTTTAGAAGACATCAAGGCTATCGAAGAAAGAGAACAAACACAGAGGAAAAAAAACCTAAAACCTCTCAACCACACAATATTGACAGATCAGTCACAATAAATGTAGAAGGTGGGGTTGTGCTTGGTAAGAATGGATATGAATGGAGCACACAACCTCCGGAACGTGTTTCGAACAAAGCGCCTGAAAGGAATGTCGTGAACATTATTAGATAATAATAATCTAATAACGTAGATATAAGTTAAAGATAAGTGTATGTTTTAATAAAATAAAAAAAATAGTCACAAACATTAACAAATTTTGAATAATTTCACCAACTACCAGTTGCACACGTAAAATTTACGTATCAATACCATTAAGCGGGAAATAATATCACTACCATTCTAGGGTTAAGGAATATAGGTGATATATGTCATACCGGTAACACAGGAATGTGGGCGACATTTAGGAGTGTTACTACTTTAGATTATGGACGCATAAGAGTATGAAGTAAAGAAGAGTTCCCTAACAGAAGTAAATGTCATGGAGGTCATGAAATGCCATTATCCCTCTTACAGAATTCAGGCGAGCTCTTCATTCGGAAACTTTCTCCCAGTCAGCAGTACCTAGTGCATTTATCGCCTTGGAGTGGAGACCAAATTAAAAATGCCCGTCACGCAGGGGCTGCGTTAACTCAGCAAATTTCCAACGTGCATCACCTATTTGCATTTATCTCAAAATATAAAAGTATAATGAGAATAATATACCTTATAATACTTAAGGGAAATCAGCTATTGAGGTCGTACTCATGACGCGAGTTTCGAAAAATTTCTTCAAATGTCCATCGATCCTACCCAGGAGATGACGAAAATGAGGTCCGTTCAAAATTTTATATATATATATATATATATATATATATATATATATATATATATATATATATATATATATTTGTCTGTTAACGCTCTAGCGGTCGCAATTTTTGTTTGATCGTTACCGAACTCGGAATTTAATCGTTTTATGTAAAAAGGAAGATCAAGATCGTTAATGGCTGAAATCGGACCAGTGGGGGGGGTTTAGAGGGGGGGGATTTTCGGAAATATCTCCGTTATTATGCGTCGGATCGAAAAATTGTATACAATCAATCTTATTGCAAATTAAATTTACTATAAATATTGTTCTATACATTTATTCTGTATCTTGAATATTAACCGAGATATTTGCATTTGTATTCTGCATTGGTCGGCAGGAGTGAGCTGTTCGGTACTTTCCGAAGAGAGCTCTGGCGGCCGTTTTCGTAACTATTCATCCCTCGTGTATAAGTTTAGTGATCCCTTACTACTTACTACACTTGTTTTTGGGCAGATTTCTCTATTGTAAAACTTCACGTGGGAAATCTGCTTAGTTTACGCAGCCCCTGCGTGACGGACTTTCATAATATAACAACTTATTGTTAATATGACATGAGTAGGAGTTTAGGTTTACTAAAAGTTGGAAACTAAAAAATGCAAATATCTCCGTTAATAATCAAGACAATGAAAAAGAGTACATAACAGCATTTATTAAACATTGCACGGGCCTTTTTTACTTTACCCACAACAGTTACTTATTTCTAAAACAGATATTTACGTTATCCTTAAATTGATAACAGTAATGAACATGTTTGAAATTATGTATTTAACAAGTTTTAAATGTAAACAAAAATTAATCTTTAATGTACATTTCGTTAAATCATTCATTTAGGGGGCCAATATGTTCTCAAAGTATTAAAATAAACTCAAATATATCCTAGCTCACGTATCTTCTTCTGTAAACAAACTGACATAGGTATGAGTCGAGAAGGGACCTTCTGGATTTATACGATAACTAATACCTATGCAGAGGCCTATATGCTATTTCTTCTGATTTAAGAACACGACTAAGTTGTATGAGATTCATTATTACAAAAAAAAACTTACACGTTTTTAAAAAACAAACCATGTAATAGGTAGGTAACCTCTTTCATGCATATAATTTATATAGCTTAGCAACAGTTTGAATGAATTACTTCAAGCTAACAAGTAGTGTCTTTTAGCAGATTTTCCTTAAGGGAAATCAGCTATTGAGGTCGTATTCATGAAGCGAGTTTCGAAAAATTTCTTCAAATGTCCATCGATCCTACCCAGGAGATGACGAAAATGAGAATTTAATCGTTTTATGTAAAAAGGGAGTTCAAGTTCGTTAATATCTGAAATCAGACCAGTGGGAGGGTGGGTTTAGAGGGGATTTTTGGAAATTTGAAATATCTCCGTTATTATGCGTCGGATCGAACATTTCTATAGAGTCAATCTCATTGAAAATAAAATTTACTATAAATATTGTTCTATACATTTATTCATTATATTGAATATTAACCTAGATATTTGCATTTTTATCGTGTGAGTGGTCGGCAGGAGTCAGCCATATTCGGGACTTTCCGCTGAAAGCTAGTTCGGCCGTTTCTGTAACTGTTCGTCCCTCTTGAATTGGTTTAGAGACAACTGCCGTTATTAGTAGGCAGATTTCTCTATTGTAAAAATTCACGTGGGAAATCTGCTTAGTTTAAGCAGCCCCTGAAGGACGGACTCTTTTAATTTTCATATGATCACTGTTGCTTCAAAAAGTAACTGGAATGAGTAAAGTAAAAAAGACCCCATTGCATTTGCAATAAGATTGGTTACCTACAATAACTTGATCCGACGCATGATAATGGAGATATAAAGAATTTTCGAAATTCCTCTGCTCTAACACCCCCCCCCCTTCCACTGGTCGGATTTCAACAATTAACGAACTAGATCTTTCTTTTTGCATAAAACGATTAAATATCGGGATTGGCAACGATTAAACCAGAATTGCGACCGCTAGAGCATAACAGGCATATATATATATATATATATATATATATATATATATATATATATATATATATATATACTTGCTCAGATACCCGGCTTCGCCCGGGATATATATATATATATATATATATATGCATATAAAATTTAGAATTGAACAGATCTCATTTTCGTCATCTACTAGGTGGGATCGATGGACATTTGAAGACCATCTTCAAAAATCGTGACATAAGTACAACCTCAATAGCTGATATCTCTTATGCGAAATCTGCAAATACTCCGTCACGCAGGGGCTGCGTAAACTGAGAAGATTTCCCGCCTGAAGTTTAACAATAGATAAATCTACAAACCGATAAAACAACACCACCATGAACATTAAGTGAATAAATACGTGTACAAACGATAATAAGGAATCTTCTACGTGAAACATCTGAAATGTAAACAAAAAGTTCTGCCATCTTCTTACCGGAAAGAAAAACAATTACTGTAATATATCTGAATACAACGTATTAATTTGGTTGAAAACTAATAACTATATCTAGTACTGCAATTCATAATGAATCAAAATAATTTTTATTTCAATCAATAAAATTTAAGAAATCCAAAAACCTAAGAAGGATGGGGGGGTCACCAGAACACATTTGCGTATATCTCATGTAATAAAAGTCTCTTGAAAACAATATTTGGTATTTAAGCTTGGAATGATGTGTTTTATCACATAACCGAGTATTGTTTATGTAACATGAGCAGAAGTGGGGGTTTCCTGAAAGCTGTAAACTGAAAAATGCAAATAACTCGCTAAATTGAATTTGCAATACGATACAGTAGTTCGATCCCCCCTCCCCATGGTCCGATTTCGCCCGTTAACTAACTTGATCTTTTTTTTTAGATAAAACGAGTAAATATATATATATATATATATATATATATATATATATATATATATACACACATTTTTTAACGGAACTCATTTTTTAGCTGATTTCCCTTATGGGAAATCAGCTATTGAGGTTGTACTCATGACGGAATTTTCGAAATTGTTCTTCAAATGTCCATCGATCCTACCTAGTAGATGACGAAAATGAGGTCCGTTCAAAACTGTATATATATATATATATATATATATATATATATATATATATATATATATATATATATAGTTGTCTGTTAACAGTCTAGTGGTCGCAAGTTTTGTTTAATCGTTACGAAACTGGATATTTAGTCGTTTTATGTAAAAATAAAGATCAAGTTCATTAACGGCTGAAATCGTTCGGCAAAAGCTAGTTCGGCCATTTCTTTGACTGGCTTGGCTCTCGTGAATTTTCTCTATTGTAAAACTTCACGTGGGAAATCTGCTTAGTTTACGCACCCCGTGCGTGACGGACTTTTTCGTCATCTACAGTAGTTCGATCCCCCCTCCCCATGGTCCGATTTCGCCCGTTAACTAACTTGATCTTTTTTTTTAGATAAAACGAGTAAATATATATATATATATATATATATATATATATATATATATATATATATATATATATATACACACACAGTTTTTAACGGAACTCATTTTTTAGCAGATTTCCCTTATGGGAAATCAGCTATTGAGGTTGTACTCATGACGGAATTTTCGAAATTGTTCTTCAAATGTCCATCGATCCTACCTAGTAGATGACGAAAATGAGGTCCGTTCAAAACTGTATATATATATATATATATATATATATATTGTTGTCTGTTAACAGTCTAGTGGTCGCAAGTTTTGTTTAATCGTTACGAAACTGGATATTTAGTCGTTTTATGTAAAAATAAAGATCAAGTTCATTAACGGCTGAAATCGTTCGGCAAAAGCTAGTTCGGCCATTTCTTTGACTGGCTTGGCTCTCGTGAATTTTCTCTATTGTAAAACTTCACGTGGGAAATCTGCTTAGTTTACGCACCCCGTGCGTGACGGACTTTTTCGTCATCTACTAGGTAGGAACGATGGACATTTGAAGAAAAATTTCGAAAATTCCGTTTTCAGGTTTGATTACGACCTAAAAAAAAGTTTTTAGAACAACATTTGGTTCTATTTCTTAGTTCTATATGTATTTGTTAGAGTCGGATTTAGTCCAAGGAGTGAGGGGATGCGCTGCTCCTTCTCGTGGACATTGTTTAAAATCAGTTTGGAAAGGCATTGATCCGTGATAAAGGTTAGTCCTATCAGATCCATATAAGGCTTCGCTCGGTTCGATCGTGCACCCTTACCTCACCCTCTCTCTCTTGCCTAGAATTACAGCTAAATAACCCCTCTTCATTCCTAGGGGATCATCAAGACACTAACCTACCTCAACATTTGACACTGCAAAAAGATCGCATTTAAGCAGGTTTCACTTCATTTAAGGGAAATTAGCTATTAAGGTTGTACTCACGACGCTATTTTCGAAAAAATGATTCAAATATCCATCGATCCTACCCAGGAGTTCACGAATATGACGTCCGTTCAAAACCGTATGTGTGTGAATATATTTATATATATATATATATATATATATATATATATATATATATTTTTATTTATTTCCTTTCTGAAGTAACCCTACAGGAAGGGAGTTTATTAGACACACGTCCCGAACATCAATTTGTACATAACGTGTGCTTGATACATAACACTTTATTAACTATGAATAAATTATAATATATGTAAAATAAGATTATATACAACAGAAAGAAGAAAAGTCCGTTACGCAGGGGCAGCGTAAACTAAGCAGATTTCCCACGTGAAGTTTTACAATAGAGAAATCTGTATACTAGTAACAGTAGTAGTAACGAGACTCTAAACCGATTTCACGAGAGCCGAACAGTTACGGAAACGGCCGAACTAGCTTTCGGGGGATCTCGCCCCTTATACGCACACACTTAATAAATATGCAAATATCTCGGTTAATATTCAAGATAGGAAATAAATGTATATAACTATATTTATAGTAAATCTAATCTAAAAGATTGGTTCTATACAAGTTTTCGATCCGACGTATTGTAACGGAGATATTTCGAATTTTCAAAAATCCCCTATCAAAACCCCACTCCCTCCCACTGGTCCGATTTCAACCATTAACGAGGTCTTTTCGTATTGCATAAAACGACTAAATATCGAGTTTGGTAACGATCAAACAAGAATTGCGCCCGTAGAGCGCGCATATATATATATATATATATATATATATATATATATATATATATATATATATATATATATATATATGTATGTATGTATTAATTTTGAACGGACCACCTCAGGACCACCTCATTTTTGTCATCTCCTGGGTAGGATCGATGGGCATTTGAAGAAATTTTTCAAAAACTCGCGCTTAAGGAAAATCTGCTAAAAAAAGAAAAGAAAAACAGAAACAAATTTAGATTTCTATGATGAGTAAATAATTAATTTAACTCTATTTGAGTTTTAAATAATTCAGGCGGTAATACCTTTCTTCAGCATACTTTTTTAAATTGTTTATTGTGTTTATAAAATAAATGTTTTTCCTCAACAGGCCAATTATCTTGTTGGCATTTTAAGTGGGTTTTAAATTCTTCTCTTTGGTTCGTTAGTAGTCTGCAGTCAGAGAGCAAGTGTCTGAATATCTGATCAGTAGTAATGTCACAGTAACAGTTTGGTTGATCTGTTAGGCCAAAAAGATTAAAGTAAGAATTTATTGTCCCGTGCCCTGTTAATAGTTGTGTCAAGTAATAGTCTGTTGATGTTAATTTTTGTCCTAAATACTCTTTAATGTCTGGAATAAACAGTTTTAGATGTTGTCCTTTCGTAGTCATCTACCATTTCTGTTGACATTTATTAATTGTCAGTTAGTAATTGTGTTTTTATGTGAGATTTTGTTGTAGCATTCTGGAATTGTGGTCAGCGAGATCGTTTCCCAAAATTCCAGAATGCCCTTTAATCCAGCAAAAGTATATGTGTTCATTATTTAGCTTAAGTTTTATAAGTATATATATTTATATATATATATATACATATATATATATATATGTATGTATGTATGTATATTTGTCTGTTAACGCTCTAGCGGTCGCAATTTTTGTTTGATCGTTACCGAACTCGATTTTTAATGCCTTCAGAAACTCCCCTCTCCCCTTTGCTACTAATCGGTTTTAACGTAGAAATAGGGAATACGTGGTGAGAGGAGGTCAAAAGTAAGTTCTACCAACACTGGGTAAATCTGCTTAGTTTACGCTTGCCCAGGGTGTCGGACTTTTTAGAAGTTTATTATAACCCATCTTTTAGAAAAAACGAAACATGCCCTTTATTGAGTTATAGTTTTCTATTTTTTATTTATTATTATTAGAAATTGTTATTCAGAACCTAAAATGGACAGCATTTAAATTTCTTCTCTGTTAAGATAAATCTAAAATAGTTATATTTTGTAATAATGGGAATTCACAATGGTTTACAGAAATTGTTTTGTATCTTCTTTGGGGTTGTTTGATATCTATTTCATGGTGAGACAATAGACAATAAGGAGGTATTGCCCTAAAATATTATAGAAGTTTTTTTTGAAAGGCAGACTGTTATGAACCGAATACTGGCAGACCCCTAACTGTAAATTCTCTATTTCTTTATCTTCGTGGTATTGCTAATGCCGTGCTGCAGGAGGCCCAGGCTCATTATTTTTAGCAGATTTTCCTTATGGGTAATCACCTATTGAGGTCGTACTCATGACGCGATTTTCGAAGAATGTCCACAAATGTCCATCGATCTTACCTATTAGATGATAAAATCAGATTCGTTCAAAACATTTTATATATATATATATATATATATATATATATATATATATATATATATATATATACTCGTATATATACGCATGTGCTGCGTAAATTAAGAAGATTTCCCACGTGCGTCACGTATTTGCATTTATCTCAAAAAGTAAAAGTTCAATGAGAACAATATTTGGTATTTAGGCCCCAAATAATATGCTTCATAATACAACAGCTTATTGTTAATATGATTTGAGTAGGAGTAGGGGTTACTTAAGACCGAAAACTAAAAAAATGCAAATATCTCGGTTAATAACCAATATAATGAAAAAACTTACATAGCAAAACTTATAGAACATTACATTTTAAAAAGATTGGTTACATACGATTTTTCGATCCGACGTATAGTAACGTATGTATTGAGAATTTTCGAAATTCGCTCGACTAAACTCCCGTCCCACTGCACACTGTCACGAGCTGTGTTCAAAAATTAGAAAACTGAAGTTTGAAAACTTTTGTTACAAGTAGCAATATACAAATTAGATTGTTAGAACTGAAGGAAAACTCGGACTTGGACTATAAAACAAAGGCTCACAGCTATGTTTATTAATTAATAATTAACTTGAATTGAACAAATACAAATAATAAAACTGGTTCGCTTAGTAAGTATTTACTTTGGCAGTTCCAATCTTACTACTTGATCATTTTCATTCCTCTTTCCACCTGTTCAAGTGTCAGTCCTAAGTGAATCGTTCATTGACTATTCTTGGCCAACAGTGCGAAAATGGGTTCTGTTCATTAAGATTATATAAGAAATTCTTATTACTTTCTCAACTTTGGAATTGATTATTTAAAAAAAAAAGTAAAATAACGGTTGTTTCATACTTTAACCATAAATAGTACATTGCTTCACAACTGTTTTTGGCTGCTTCTTACGGTAATTTCGTGGTTTAAGATTTCATAACCAATGCACAACTGTACAACGACTGGCGCTGTAAGGAACCAAATACCAGTTAAGATGCTTTATTTGATAGAATCGTGCAAGAATATAATTTATTTATGTTTTCATGGAGTTAAGGAGATCATCAGAAAATTCGTACTACTGGATATTCAAAAAAAGTGGAACCTCTGTCACAGCTTTTCAGTAACGTTCGAAACAAAATACGACGACTGGTTGAATAAAAACATTAACTTCGTGATAACGTTTCATAAATATGTAAAAGAGATAATAATCAACCAGATCCATTCTGAAAGTAGTTTCTAATGGTATATCAATTAATATGCCACAATAAACTCAAATATATCCTCGTTCACGTATCTTCTTCTGTAAACCAACTCAAATAGGTTTGAGTCGAGTTCCTCTGCAAAGCCTTTATGATATTTCTTCTGATTTAAGAACAGGACTAAGTCGTATGAGATTCATTGTTACAAAAAAAACACACGTTTTTTAAAAAAAACCAACTATGTAATAGGTAGGTAACCTCTTTCATGCATATAATTTATATAGCTTAGCAACAGTTTGAATGAATTACTTCAACCTAAAAACTAGTGTCATTTTAATCAGTTTAGAATCAATCTCATTGAAAATTAAATTTACTATAAATATTGTTCTATACATTTATTCATTATATTGAATATTAACCTAGATATTTGCATTTTTATCGTGTGAGTGGTCGGCAGGAGTCAGCCATATTCGGGACTTTCCGCTGAAAGCTAGTTCGGCCGTTTCCGTAACTGTTCGTCCCTCGTGAATTGGTTTAGAGACAACTGCCGTTATTAGTAGGCAGATTTCTCTATTGTAAAAATTCACGTGGGAAATCTGCTTAGTTTAAGCATGCCCCTGAGAGAGACAACTGCCGTTATTAGTAGGCAGATTTCTCTATTGTAAAAATTCACGTGGGAAATCTGCTTAGTTTAAGCAGCCCCTGAGGGACGGACTCCTTTAATTTTCATATGATCACTGTTGCTTCAAAAAGTAACTGGAATGAGTAAAGTAAAAAAGCCCCCATTGCATTTGCAATAAGATTGGTTACCTACAATAACTTGATCCGACGCATAATAACGGAGATACTAAGAAGTTTCGAAATTCCTCTGCTCTAACACCCTGTCACGAGCTGTGTTCAAAAATAAGAAAAATTAAGTTTGAAAACTTTTGTTTCGAGTGGTAATATACAAATTAGATTGTAGGAACAGAAGGAAAACAAGCCAGCTCCATTCTGAATGTAGTTTATAATGGTATATCAATTAATATGTCAAAATTCACCGAATTACTTTTAATTAACCGATACGAATGATTTATAGTTGAGGCATTATATGCAAAAGTCGTTAAATAAATTGCTTTTACATGGACCTGGTATTATTTATTTTTTCATTATATAAATTGGGCAATAATCAGAAGGAGTAGTACCTTTAATCCATTGGCGCCTGCGCTGCTCTCAGCTTATCTGGAATAAATATTATTGTGATATTAATAACTGGTGAAATATGTATTTATAAACTAACTATTAATATTAATTAATTGGGGAAAAATCATAAGCAACATGGAAACTTCCTCTCAACATAGAAAATCTATAACCTCAGAAAAAGCATTCTAAATTCCAGCAGGAGCTGATAATAAAAAGTCCGTCACGCAGGGGCTGCGTAAACTAAGCAGATTTCCCTCGTGAAATTTTACAATAGAGAAATCTGCACAAAAACATCTGTAGTAGCAAGGGATCTATAACCTATTCACGAGGGTCGAACAGTTTACGGAAACAGCCGCCAGAGCTCTCGGCGGATAGTCCCGAACATAGCCGACTCCTGCCGACCACGCACAGAATACAAATGCAAATATCTCGATTAATATTCAAGATACAGAATAAATGTATAGAACAATATTTATAGTAAATTTAATTGTAATAAGATTGATTCTATACATTATATCGATTCGATGCATAATAACGGAGATATTTTGAATTTTCAAAAATCCCCCTCCCACTGGTCCGATTTCAGCAATTAACGAACTTGATCTTCCTTTTTACATAAAACGATCAAATTCCAAGTTTGGTAACGATCAAACAAAAATTTCAACCGCTAGAGCGTTAACAGACTATAAATATATATATATATAAATATATATATATATATTATATATATATATATATATATATATATAGTATAATTTTGAACGGACCTCATTTTCGTCATCTCCAGGGTAGGATCGATGGACATTTGAAGAAATCTTTGAAACTCGCGTCATGAGTACGACCTCAATAGCTGATTTCCCTTAAGGGAACGGACTTAACTGTCCGTCACCCAGAGACTGCATTAACTAGCTCATTTACCAGTTGCGGCGCGTTGTTCTCATTTATCCCAAAAAGTAAGCGTTCTATGAGAAAAATATATTTATATATATGCCAGCCAAGTATTAAAGAAAGCCCGTCACGCAGGGGCTGCGTAAACTAAGCAGAGATTAAGTAAATAAACATTAACGATAATAAGAAACCTCCCGCAGGAAAACATCAGAAATGTAAACAAACAGTTCTACCAACCTCTTACCGGAAAGAAAAACAATAGCTGTAATATATCTGAATATAATGTATTAATTTGATTAAAAACTATTTACTATAACTAGTACTGTAATTTAAAATGAATCAGAATCATTTTTATCTCAATTAATCAAATCTAAGTAGTCCAAAAACATAAGAAGGGGGGGGAGAGTCACCAAAACATATTTGCATGTATCTCGTATATTAAATGTCTCTTGAAAACAATATTTGGTATTTAAGCTTAGAATGATGTGGTTTATTACATAACCGAGTATTGTTTCTGTAACACGAGTAGAAGTAAGGATTTGCCGAAAGCTGACAACTGAAAAATGCAAATATCTCGGTTAATATTCAAGATAGGGACAACAATATTTATAGTACATTTAATTTTCTGTAAGATTAATCCTATACAATTTTTGGATCCGACGTATGGTAACGGAGATATTTCGAATTTTCAAAATTCTCCCCCTCTAAACCCCCCTCCCCCTTGCCCGATTTCAGCCATTAACGAACTTGATCTTTCTTTATGCATAAAACGACTAAATATCGAGTTTGGTAACGATTAAACAATAATTGTGACCACTAGAGCTGTAACAGACAAATATATCTATTCTTCTTATTCTGGACCCAATATTATTTATATACTCTTCATATATATACTCAGTTATGAACGGACCTCATTTTCGTCATCTCCTAGGTAGGATCAATGAAGAAAAATGTCGAAAATCGCGTTATGAGTACGACCTCAATAGCTTATATTACATTTAATTAGCAATAAGTATTGTTCTATAAACTTTCTCGATCCGTATAATAACGGAGATAATTTTTATTTTCGAAATAATCCCCTCCCACTCTCCGATTTGAGCTGTTAACGAACTTGATCTTTATTTTTGCATTAAACGTTTAAATGTGGAAATGCTGGGTAACGAACAAACAAAAATTACGACCGCTAGGGAGTTCACCGACAAATATATATATATATATCTATATATATATATATATATAGATATATATATAAATCGAACAGACCTCATTTTCGTGATATACTAGGTAGGATCAATGAACTTTTGAAGAAAGTTCAAACGGAATTTGAAAATATATTCGAGTGTCAAATTCTAAATGGGTTGCATTCTGATTTACATCTTCACTCAAAAATATGTTGTTGCTTTTTATTGTTTCGTTTTTTGTACGAGGTAAAAGTCAGTTTTCATATTTTCATCAAATTATCTTTTAGCAGTTTTTGCCTCAAGGAAAATCAGCTATTGAGGTCGTACTCATGACGCGATTTTTTGTAATATTTCCTCAAATAACCATCTATCCTACCCAGGAGATGACGAAAAATTCCGTCACGTAGGGGCTGCATAAACTAAGCAGATTTGCAACGGGAAAGTTTACATCAGATAAATCTACTTACTGGTAACACCACTGACATGGTTAAGCGAATAAATACTAATGGTAAGAAGAAATATTTCAGTCAATTTACAAGTTATTAAAATCTACAACGGAAAGCGTCGGAATTGTAAACAAAAAGGGAAGCCAAAATCGCAGCACTGAATAGATAGAATCAAGACCGGAAAGAAGAGCAATTAGTGAAATATATCTGAATATAACATATTTATTTTACTGAAAGTATTTAATATATTTACTACCACGAATTAAATATAATCGCAATATATTTTATCCCAATCAATCAAATTTTAGTTGTCCAATAACTTAAGGCGGAGGATCACCAGAACATATTTGCATTTATCTCGTATAATAAATGTTTCTTGAAAAAATATTCGGTATTTGAGATTCGAATAACGTGGTTTATTATGTTACAGAGTATTTTTTCTGCTACATGAGTAGAAGTGGTGGTTTGCTGAAGGGTGAAAACTGAAAAATGCAAATATCTCGGTTAATATTCAAGATAGAGAAATGAATATGACAATATTCATAGACCTTTACATTGGTTTTATACAAATTTTCGATCCGACGTATAGTAACAGAGATATTTGGAATTTTCAAAATTCCTCCCCTCTAAACCCTCCCTCGCCAACGGTCCGATTTCAGCCGTTAACGAACTTGATCTTTCTTTTTACATAGAACGACTAAATATCAAGTTTGGCAACGATTAAACAATAATTGCGACCACTAGACCGGTAAAAGACAAATATATATATAATTTTGAACGGACCACATTTTCGTCATCTCCCGTGTAGGATCGATGGACATTTGAAGAAAAATGTCCAAAATCGAGTCTTGTGTACGACTTCAACAGCTGATTTAAATATGCTGAAAATCTATTTAGTTTGTTTCTATTTCTAAAACCGATAGTTTAGTTGCCTTAGTGTCCAATAGAATTATATACTTCACGCCCAGCATATAACATTACATTTTAGGAAACTAGTTCTGGAAAAAATATATAATTTCCGGTTCCAAAACGATTATCTGGTTTTATGGCATTATTAATAAAACAATTTTGCTCGATCGTAAAAATTTGATGATTTGCTTCTCACCTCGAGGAGCCTGTCCCACTGTTTGTAGCCGACTGGAGTGGTATTGAAGGAGAGGGGATGGGTGACCTGTAGTTTACGCTTAACTTCCCAGATTCTGGCGCTATTGTTGCTGGCTTAAGAGATTAATATAGATATCGGTAATAAATTATGGTAGAAGGAGATCCATCTATCTGCCCCTGGGCCGTTGTGTGGGTGGCTGGGTTTGGTGTATGCACAACACCTGTGACTCTATTCACAGCCCTACAGCTAATTCAACATTCACACGTCTTTCCTTCTATATAAAGATTATTTGTTTACTCTCCCAGTAGAAAATTTCAGTCCGGACCAAAAGTATCTGAGTTATTGCGACTGAAGAAAATATTGAGAAAAATGACCATTAATTCATTTAACCAATCAATGTCGAAAGGTCAATAATTAATCATTCTTCTCCTCTCATTGTTATGCCAGCTATTGCAGTCGTACTCATGATGCTATTTTGGACATTTATCTTCCAATGTCCATCGATCCTACCAAGGAGATGACGAAAATGAGGTCCGTTCAAAACTGTATATATCTATCTATATATATATATATATATATATATATATATATATATATATATATGAAATTGTAACGTCTGTCTGTACATTGATGTTTTTCGCGAAATTTCACGATAACTTTTCGTTTCACATGTCATAGACACCATAACTGCATTTCGTTTCTTTGGTGTCTGTTTGTTTGTTACCTTTTCACGCATAAACGGCTAAACCGAATTTTATGAAACTTGGTATGTATATTACTACTAAGTCAACTTAGACTTTAGGCTATGTTAATCTTCTCTGAGACGTACAGAAGTGGGAGTTATAAGGGAAGCCTGAAATTAAAAATAGCAATATTTCGTTTCCGAATGCATTTTCGGCAATTATGCACATAGCAAAAGTTATTACTTTTGTTATTTGGAGTAACTTTTGTTATATTCACTTTTGTCGTATGCCTAAGTATAAATGAGTTATACGTTAAAAACTACTGTTAAAGACTCGACCGAACTCAATAAAACTCTGTATGCGTATTAGCACTAACGCCTTTATTATAATAAGCTATACTAACATTTCTAGGGACGAGTAGGAGTGGGGATTGTAAGGATGGCCTGAAATTAAAAATAGCGGTATTTCGTTTTCTATTGGGCTTTCTGCATATATGCACATGACACAAGTTGTTTATTTTGTTATTTAAAATAACTTTTTATATTCATTTCTGTCGTATAACAAAGTATAAACGAGATATACACTAAAATCTAGACCGGGGGCACTAACTATTCAACCGAACTTAAAAAAACTCGGAATGTGAATTATCATTAATTTTTCCATGATTATAAGACATATTAAAATTTTTAAGTCCAAACGGGAGTGGGGGTTATGAGGGAGGCCTGAAATGAAAAATTGTGATATTCCGATTCCAATTGGGTTTTCAACGATTTTCTATAAAAATACAATCATTAGTCAGTCAACGATGATTTCCCGGGCATTTGCCGATGTATATACACAATACGTACATTATCGATCCTATTTAATGATACTAAATGCTATCCATGATTATGTTTGAATTATTCACGGTGTGTCAAACAGTGGAGGGGAAATGATTAGAGACTTATTTTCATTTATTCCTCAAAACCTAAAATTGTTTTTCCATAAGTCGCCCAAGGGACTCTTACGGGGGAAAGTGCTCCTAGACGGGAAGAGCAGTTGTACACATAGAAGCATTGCCAAAAACAAAATAAAATCTTTTCGTCTCAAATGATTTCCCGAGCGAAGCCGGGTACCTTGGCTAGTATATATATATATATATATATATATATATATATATATATATATATATATATGTGTGTGTGTGTGTGTGGGTGTGTGTGTGTGTGTTTGTTTTTGTGTGTCTGTTACCGCTCTATCGGTCGCAATTATTTTTTAATCGTTACCAAACTCGATATTTAGTCGTTTTATGTAAAAAGAAAGATCAAGTTTCTTAACGGCTGAAATCGGACAAGGGGGTTAGAGGTGGAGAATTTTGAAAATTTGAAAATCTCTGTTACTATACGTCAGATCGAAAACTTGTATATAACCGATCTTATTGCAAATTTAATTTACAATAAATATTTTTATATACATGTATTCCATATCTTGAATATTAACCGATATATTTGGATTTTTCAGTTTTGATCCTTCAGCAAACAATAAATTCATTACAAGGTTAAATACCAAATATTGTTTTCATTGAACTTTTACTTTGTGAGATATACGCAAATACGTTCTGTTGACCCTTCCCCTCTTTTGTTCTTGGATTACTAAAATTTGTGGGATAGAGATAAAAGGGATTCTGATTCATTACAAATTACAGCACAAACTTTAGTAAATCGTTTTTAATGAAATTAATATGTTATATTCAGATATATTTCATTAATTGTTTGTATTTCCGGTCATTCTATCTATTCAGTGCTACGGGGTTGGCTGGCATGTTTGTTTACAATTCAGCCGCTTTCCGTTGAAGAGACTATTAATTTGTAATGTAAATTGACTGAAAGATATCCCATTACCGTTTGTATTTATTCCCTACACATTGAAGGCAGTGTTACGTATATGTATATTTATCTATTGTAAACCTTCCCGTGGGAAATCTGTTTAGTTTACGCAGCCCCTGAGTGACGGACTTTTAATTATTCTGATGATTTCAACTTTTAAAAAAAAACAATTTATTGTATATTTCTACTTCCTTGGTAAATTTCAGACTGCATTTTTTATTAAAAACATTAAATAATCTCTCAATATTATCTTTATGAACACACATGCTAATATATACAGCTCAGCTTGAAGCCCTGATACTTGAAATAGCTGAAACTACGGACACGGGCATCATAATTTCCACTGACTCTCTTAGCTCATTACATTCACTAGAAACATATACAGTTCACATCCACTCATCTCGTACATATTACACAAAATCCAGACATTAAACAAAAGAATAACTTTGTACTGGTTACCTGGACACACAAACATTAGACAAAGCACACAAGTAGACGAATTTGTCAAATCAGCTACTTAAATAAGAACTCACGACAACACATATTATACACACCAAGATATTCAAGCCCAAGCAACGCATATGATACTCAATTCATGACAGAAAACTTGGTTTGCCACAACTGACAACAAACTTTGAGAACTAAAATATATACTTGGCGAATGGTCGTCCTCAAAAAGGTTAATTAGAAGAGGAGAAGTAGTTTAAACGAGGTTACGAATTGGCCATTCACGACCGACTCGCACTTAATGAAGAACCCTACTGCCCAAACTGTAAATGTAGACTTAAAAGTCCGTCATGCAGGGGCTGCGTTAACTAAGCAAACTTCCCTTATTTGGATTTATCTCATTACGTAAAGGTTCAATAAGAACAATATTTGTTATTTAGGCTCCAAATAAAGTGCTTCATAAGGCCGAAAGCTAAAAAGCGCAAATATCTCCGTCAATATTAAAGATAATGAAAGCATGTGCATAACGACATTTATAGATCATTTAATTTTCTATATGATTGGTTCTATACAATTTTTCGATCCGACGTATAATAACAGAGATATTTCGAATTTTCGAAAATCTTCCCCTCTAAACCCCACTCCGCTGGTCCGATTTTAGTCGTTAACGAACTTGATCTTTCTTTATGCATAAAACGACTAAATATCCAGTTTGGTAACGATTAAACAATAATTGCGACTACTAGAGCGGCAACTGACATATATATATATATATATATATATATATATATATATATATATATAATTGTAACCTCTGTGTGGAGAGTGTTTTTTTTCGAGATATTTCACGATAACTTTTCGTGTCAGATGTCAGAGACAACATATCTGGATTTTGTTTCTTTCGTGTATGTTTTGTTTGTTACCTTTTCACGCTTAAACGGCTGAACCGAATTTTATGAAACTTGGTACGTATATTACTACTAACCCAACTTAGACTTTAGGCTATATTAATTTTCTCTGAGACGAATAGGAGTGGGAGTTATAAGGGAACCCTGAAATTAAAAATAGCGATATTTCGTTTCCTATTGTTTTTCAGCAAATATGCACATAACAAAAGTTGTTTACTTTTATTTAGAGTAACGTTTGTTATATGCATTTTTGCCGTATACCTAAGTATTAATGAGTTATACGTTAAAACTTTAGCGGGCACTAACGGCTGAACCGAACTTAACAAAACTCGGTATGTCAATTAGCATTAATTCTTCCATGATTATAAGTTATATTAAAATTTTTAGGTTCGAACGGGAGGGGGGTTATAAGGGAGGCCTGAAATAAAAATTCACCATATTTACATGTATGAGACGGGAAATATAAAAATATCGAAGACTGTGAAGAATTATCGAACAAATAATTCTATTATTAGCAAATCAGCGGCAACGACGGGAATCAATCCTAAACACTGGGACGGGTAAATGTCAAAATATTGTGCAATATAAAGCCTGCTAAAAAATACCATCACAGTTTTGAACGTACTTCATTTTCGTCATCTCGTAGGTAGGATCATTGGATATTTGAAGAAGAATTCCGAATATCGCGTCATGAGTACGACCTCTATAGCTGATTTCACTTAAGGGAAATCTGCTAATATAAAACATATACTAACTGACTGCTATCTAAGGACTCACATAGACCTACCATACACTTTGATTGAATTACTACATGGCCGTAGCCAGAATATAGACCGCGTATTACACTACTTGAATCATAACATTTTCAAAAAATTATAATGTTGGACATTACTGAAAATATTTGCTGAAATGAGCATACTTACGCAAATAAAATAAAGTGATTATAGGAATTTAACTGAACGGTCGCACAGTGCGATTATAGTAAGAATAAAGAAAATAATTATGAACACTTATGAATAATCCACGTATTTGTATATAAATTCTATCGTTATGTCAAACTCATTAATCATTTACTGTATTTTATATTATTCTGCCTTCGGTAAAAAGAAAAAAGAGAAATCTGCGAAAAATTTAAGAGACCTCTGCCCCACCCTCCATTAGATGTATTTAATGTTGAAGCTAGGAGACCAGTGCTTTAGAATGCTACCGTAGCTGGGACCTTGATCTTTGCTCTCCACCTATATTTCCACGGCGGTCTCCCACTCATTGCTCCCTATAGTAATATTATCATCTCCATATCTATGTCAGGTCGCTTATTCCTTAATGGCTTATAACTCATTAACGTCTCATCGTCTGTACTTGCTGATAAGCTGGCTATGAAGGCGTAGAAAAGAAATATTCCAGATTTCAGGTACCACTATACACCATATTCTGGAGTGCTAAAAATGATTAATCGAGACATTAAACCCTTGAGGACATTATAGCAAATTTCCCCAGCAGGAAATCATCTATTTAGGTTGAGCCCATTACACGGTTTTTGAAAAAAAACTTGAAATATCCATCGATCGTGCCCAGGATTATGACAAGAAGGCCCATAATAATAACCAATGTTTGGTAACGTTCAAACACAAATTTGGACCGCTAGAGCTTTAACAGATATATATATATATATATATATATATATATATATATATATATATATATATATATATTTGGCTTAGCTATATATATACCTGATTTCCCTGAATTTTCGAAAATCCCCTCTCATATACTCGTATATATAATTTTCAACGGACCTCATTTTCGTAATCTCCTGGGTAGGATCAATGGACATTTGGAGAACTTTTTCGAAAATCGCGTCATGAGTACGACCTTAGTAGCTGATTTCCCTGAAGGAAAATCTGCTAAACAAATAAAGTAATTGGTGATGAGCATTATTGGTGAATGATTAATAGGAAATGAATGGCTGATAATGGTACTTTTGTCTACGATTGTAGTAATTTCCTCCTTCAGGGTAGGATTTGTATGAATGTATACACGCACACACACAAACACACATGTTTACAAATGCATTCAGTTCCCATTATATCACTGCATTTGCAAACTCTCAAACCAAGATAAATTCCTCAAATGCACCGACTCGTTGAGTGCACTAGTGTTAAAGATATATTTACAAACAGTCCAATAGTGCAAAAAATACATAATTACATTCAAATGCTCCGAGTGTTAAAAAGGGTCGTCTACTCGATGTGGATTCCAAGCAGAGGTGGAAATGAAAAAGCAGATTTAGCACCCACCAACTCGACTCCACCACCCCAACAACAATTACATCTGCAGAACTCAACCACTCAAAGAAGATATTGATAAAAACTAGCAATAAATGTGGAACGAAACCCAGAACAATAAACTAAAAACTATTAAAACCTCCATCCGCCCATGGAAATATTCGATAAGAGACAACAGAAGAGATGAAGTCGTATTAGGAAGACTCCGAATGGGGCACCCAAGATTGACGCATGGTTATCTTATGACAAAAGGTCAACCCACGATATTCTGGAAGCGTAACATAGACTTGACTATCTACCACATATTAATGGAATGCCATAAATATACAAATATTCGAAACTATTTCGAGAGAGAGAGAGAGAGAGAGAGAGAGAGAGAGAGTGAGAGTGAGAGAGAGAGAGAGAGAGAGAGAGAGAGAGAGAGAGAGAGAGAGACGTCCAGTTCCTCACAAGATTTTTATTTCATTGCTAAGCGCTTTCGAAGACTATTGTCAGAGCTACTTGCATCCGCTCATAGGGAAAGAGAGCAAGTGACTGGCTCCTTCTTTCTTTATGAGTGCGTGCAAGTATCTCTGAAGATGAAGACAATAGTCTTCGAAAGCGCCTATAAATAAAAAATCTTGTAATGAATGTCTTGTACTCTCTCTAAGTACACCATATTCTTCACTTCCAACAGCACTGCTGTGAAAGAGTTATAGAAAAAAGTCCGTCACGCAGGGGCTGCGTAAACTAAGCAGATATCCCACGTGAAGTTATACAATAGAGAAATCTCCATACGAGTGCCGATCAGTTACGGCAAAGGGCCGAACTAGCTTTTGGCGGGGAACCAGTCATCCGTTATCGGCCCACAATTAATAAAAATGCAAATATCTCGGTTAATATTCAAGATAGAGAATAAATGTATAAAACAATATTTATAGGTCATTTGATTTACAATAAGATTGGTTCTATAAAATTTTTTGATCCGACGTATGGTAACGGAGATATTTCGAATTTTCGAAAATACCCCCTCCCACATTTCCGATTTCAGCCATTAACAAACTTGATCTGACTTTTTGCATAAAACGTTTAAACATCAAGTTGGGCAACGATCAAACATAAATCCCGCCAAATAGATATATATATATATATATATATATATATATATATATATATATATATATATATATATATATATATATATAATTTTGAACGGGAACATATATATATATTTCGTCACTCCTGGGTAGGATCGATGGACATTTGAAGACATTTTTCGAAAATCGCGTCATGAGTACGACCTCAATAGCTTATGAAATCTGCTAATATTAGAGAGCGATGATATCCTAGTAGTTTTTTTTTTTTTTACCCTAAAACCGTATGAAACAAAGAAATGTGTATGATACAACTAATGCATATAATTTGAGATTTTGTTCCACACGAATTAAACGATTTACAATAGGAAATAGGGAATGTATGGTGTGCTAAGATGGATATATTTCATGCCACATGGGAAATCTGTTCAGTTTACATAGCCCCATCGGACTTTCCTTTATCCGGGGAAGGATTGATAGACATTTGAAGAAAGGTTCAAATTATCACGTAATGTCTACAACGACAATAGCCGATTTCCCTGAAGGTAGACCTGATAATAATTTCCTTGGTTGAAGGACAAGGTTCGTGAGAGTAAGAGGTTGCGTAAGAAGGGAGTGTGCATTTAGCCAATTAATGCGTAATTGCTGTAGTTAAAAAGAGTGTAGAGTATTTAATGTGTTGTGCTGAATGGTCACGCTACTCAAAGAATGAAATTCATAATAACGGCTCCAACAATCCTCTTTACTACTTACTCGAGGGTTGTTTATTGTTTTACTATACTAACACAATTAGTGCTGTTTGTGCCGAGATCGGATCGTCACTCCCCTGATATCTGATGCCCCTTTCTGCTAGTTGGCCAAATATTCCAAAGGACCACGGCTGGTAGTGAGTTCGATGAACCGTCTAGCTGCTATTTAAAGAAATCTCATTCATTAATATATGGAAATTTTAACCCTTAAATCCTACTATAATTTATGATGTTTCATAAGTTTTTAGTGCGAAAAGCTACTAGGTTATCATCGCCCGGTAATATCTATAACTCTCGTTTTTAGCAGATTTCCCTAAGGGGAAATCAGCTATTGAGGTCGTACTCATGACGCGATTTTCGAAATTTTTCTTCAAATGTCCATCCTACCCAGGAGATGACGAAAATGAGATCCGTTCAAAACTGTGTGTGTGTGTGTGTGTGTGTGTGTGTGTGTGTGCGTGTGTGTATAATTGTGCTGATGTTTTCGACCAGGTTGGATTTATATATGGTGTGTTATTCTTTTCGGAGTTTTGGTCAATGTTTGTTGAATAAATCAATGTTGGTATGCGATAAATCTTAGATTACGGAAGTCTATTTTTCGATTTTTCAGAGCAAGATGAATTTATTTTCTCTATCTTCATGGCAAGCATTGTATTAAATACGGCACTAAACTAGTCTGGGCATGTTATAGAAATTCACGGATGAACTAGTGTTGGATGATAGAAATTCATTTGAGGCTGACAATGTGTTGGTGTTATTTTTTTGTCAAGCTTTACTTTTGCACAATATTTTGACATTTACCCGTCCCAGTGTTTAGTGTAAATATACCCTCGTTTTCTGTGGATTTGTTAATATTAAAAATTTGGGCAAGTAGATTTTTTATGTAAGACCTTGGATTTGTTTAATATTAAAATTATTTTTTATGTAAGCAACTCACTGTCCTGTCCTATTGTCATATTTCTGTGTGCACTATGCACTATGCTAGAAGGAATTATTAAGCACAAAATATTAACATAACAATACATGGAATTAGATTTTTCCGGTGTGGAGGTTCCTAGTAGTTCCAAAGAATTGATGAGCAAATTTCGATGAGCTAATTTCAGCTAAATAACGAACAAACTTCTTTCTGTTATGTGCATAATATTTGCGACAATGCACAGGGAAACGGAGGAAACGAAATCATCACTATATATTAATTTCAGGCCTTCCTTATAACCCCCTATACTCCTGCCGCCTCCCTCGAAATGATAGTTGGCTTTTATAAGGAAGGCGATATATCAGGCCTTCCTTATAACCCCTATACTCCTGCCGTCCTCGAAATGTAGTAGGGCTTATTATAAAGGAAGGCGTTAGTGCTATATACACTACTGAGAGTGTGTTTATTTAGTTTCGGTGTGAGTCTCTTTGTGCAAATAAAATTGTACCACTAACGACTATAATTTTTAGCGTTTTAACGCCTTTATACTTCGGTATACGACGATAGTGTATATAAAAAAGTTCTCTAAATAACAAAATAAACACTTTTGTTATGTGCATATTGCCGAAAAATATGCAATAGGAAACGAAATGCACTATTATTAATTTCAGGCCTTCTTATAAGCCCCCACTCCACTCCTGCCCGTCCCTAGAAATGTTAGTATGGTTTATTATAGGAAGGCGTTTAGTTAGTAATTCATCAAATACCGAGTTTTGGTTAGTTCGGTTCGGAGTCTTTTGTGCTTTTTGTGCCAAATAAAAATTGTGGACTCCTCTTAGTTTTTAGCGTAAACTCATTTAGACTTCCGTTAACGGCAAAAGTGCATACCAAAAGATCTCTAAATAACAAAATGAACAACTTTTGTTATGTGCATATTTGCTGAAAAAGCAATAGGAAACGAAAGTGTTTTCGCTATAACTCATATTATTCAGGCTTCCTTAAACCCCACTCCTGTTCGTCCTTCAGAGCAAACTGCATATAGCCTAAAAGTACTCTAAGTTGGTGTAGTAAGTAATATACATACCAAGTTTCATAAAATTCGGTTCAGCCGTTTATGCGTGAAAAGGTAACTAACAAACAAACAGGACACCAAAGAAACAAAATGCAAAATTAACAACTTTTGTTATGTGCACTAATTGCTGAAAAGCAATAGTGAACACGAAAATATCGCTATTTTTTAATTTCAGGCTTCCCTTATAACCCCCACTTCCTGTCCGTCTTAGAGAATATGTGAAACGAAAAAGTTATCCTGATAGCCTTGCGAAAGTTCTAAGTTGGGTTTAGTACAGATATACATACCAAGGTTCATAAAATTCGGTTCAGCCGTTAGCGTGAAAAGGTAGACAAACAAACAAACAGACCAACTCCAAAGAAACAAAATGAGTTATGGTTACCTAAGACCCTTTAACGAAAAGTTATCCTGAAATTTCGCGAAAAAAATCAATGTACAGACAGAGGTTACAATTTTATATATATAGAGATGTCTGTTACCGCTCTAGCGGTCGAACTTACTGCTTCATCGTTATGAAACTAGATATATAAATGTTTTACGTACTTAGAGAAAGTTCGTTAACGGCTGAAATCGGACTAGGTGAGGGGAGATTTACAGGGACGGAATTTTGAAAATTCGAAACGTCCCCTATTACTATTCGACGGATCAAAAAATTGTATAGGAACAATCTTAGATATTGTCAGTATATTCAGTATTAACCGAGATATTTGGTTTTTTTAGTTTTCCACTTTCAGTAAACCCCCCTCCTACTAGTGTCATATTAATAATAAGCTGTTATATCGTGATCCACTTCATTACAAGGTTAAATGCCGAATATTGCTTTCAACAAACCTTTATTATACAGGATAGAAACAAATACGTTCAGTTGACCCCCCCCCCCTTCTTTTGTTCTTGGATTACTAAATTATGAGTGATTGAGATAGAAATTATTCTGATTCATTTCAAATTGCTCCACTAGCTACAGTAAATAGTTTTCAATAAAATTAATATGTTACATTCAGATATATTACATTAATTGTTCATCTTTCCGGTGTAGTACAATTCTATCTTTTCAGCGCTGTGAAGTTGGCAGCCCTGTTTGTTGTGTTCCGTTGTAGATATTGTTAACTTGTAAGTTGACTGAATGATTTCTTATTACCGTTTGTATTTATTCCCATAACATTCACGGTGTTGTTACGAGTATGTAGAAATCTACAAAATAAATAAATATCTGTTGTAAACCTTCCCGTTGGAAATCTGCTTACTCCCCTTGCGTGACTGATTTCTGATTTTGAAATAGTGAATATGGTTAGATGAGATGAGTAGTGTGTCATGCCAGCAAGTGGGAAATCTGCTTAGTTTATGCTGCAGCCCCTGCGTGTCGGACTTTTATATGTTTTTCTCTGTTGCCCAAATGCCGTAGGCTAGCCGAAATAGGTATATTTTGTGGAGAGAGTTTTGCTGAAATGTATCGGTTGTAGATATTGGAGGTTAGGAAGGCGAGGGGAGAGCTGAATGGAGAGGAGAAGGGAGACAGATCTAGAAGAAAGACTGGCTACTGCTCGCTGGAGCGGGACATCCTCCAGACCTGCCAGCAGTTAACTCCCTCTTACAGCCTAGACTATTCCACTCCTCTTATATTACGCCATTAAATACAAATGAATAACAAGCGAATTGCACATAAAGCATGAGTGATTATTGCTCACTTTTAAATTGTTTAGCGACGGGTAATTCATTCACCACCGACATATTCACGGTGAGCAATGATAGATGATATTAGATTGGAGTATTAGATTATTTTGTTTTGAAAAATTCCTAACATAAATTATACACGATGGAACCAACGTTCTTTTTTATCTGCGTAAACTCAGCAGATTTTCTATGTGCTGGAATGACACACAAGTAATGTATTCATACCATATATTCTCTATTTCTAAGTCAAATTCGAAAGGTAATAGTGGGTGTTAACTGAAGGTTGAAAAAAAAAAAATGGTGCCAATAACGTCCTTCAATGTTTGACTTCAGAGAAAATGTATAGAAATAAAACTGTAGAGCATCAATACTTAAGAATAATAGTTTAACCAGATAGATTCTATAACATTTTTCGATCCGACTCATAAAAGTCCGTCCCGCAGGGGCTGCGTAAACTAAGCAGATTTCCCTCGTGAAGTTTAATAATAGATAAACCTGCATACTGCTAACACAACACCACCGTGAATATTAAATGAATAAATACAAACGGTAATAAAAAATCTTTCTCCTTCCGGCGGGAATTGTCTCAAATGTAAACGAACAGGTCTGCCAACGTCTCACCGGAAAGAAAAACAAGAACTGAAACATATCAGAATATAACACATTAATTTTATTGAAAAGTATGTACTATACCTATTACTGGGGGGGGGGGGGTTACAAGGACATATTTGCATGTATCTCGTATAATAACGGTCTCAGGAAAAAAATATTTCATATTTATTGTTTCGAATAATATGTTTTAGTACATAACAGGGTATTGTTGTAACACGAGTAGAAGAGGGGGTTTACTGAAGGCTGAAAACTGAAAAAATTCAAATATCTTCGTTAAGAATAATTGTGTATAACAATATTTATGGTACATTTAATTTGCAATAAGGTTCATTCTATATACATTTTCGATTCGACTTATAGTAACGGAGATATTTCGAATTTTTAAAATTCTCCCCCTGGTCCGATTTCAGCCGTTAACGAACTTAATCTTTCTTTTTACATAAAACGACCAAACGACGGTAACGATCAAACGAAAAGAACCCTGCTAAAATAATCATTACCCCTAAATCGATATTTATTCATCTGGAAACACAATTAAACAATGCAATACCTTAGACTGTAGAAAGACCGTTCGGCTGGCGCTCCAACCCACTTACCTGCAAAAGAAATACTTCCTTTAATTAAAAAGAAACACAAAACATATCTATATTATTTTTTTTTTAAATACTTATTCGTTTATTTGTAAGAACATATTTAAATATTACTAGCAAATGATATGAATCATACTAAGAATGGATTGATAATTGACTTGAGGTGGGAACTTGTCCATTGACAATACCCATAATGGAGGGAACATTGGCTTGTTTATGGAGTTACATTGTGCACTACACCAGAAGATCTCTTGGCCACTCTGACGTCGCTTTGGGTTTTCTGGAATATGGCTAGATGAGAGTGATTCGACTAAAGGATTAGAATGTGCGGGAATGAGGGAGTGGGATTTCTGATATCGGGATTTGGCGAGGCTATTGACAAAAGGAATGTTGAGGTCATTATGGAGAGTTAAATTGGATACGTAAAATGGGGAATCTGTAATTTTGCGGAGTATTCTGGATTGGAGGGTTTGGATTTTGTAGGAATTTGAAGGTTTGGTGGAACCCCAAAGTTCAAGTCCGTATGTCCATATTGGTCGGAGTACTGTCGTATAAATCAGTCGTTTGTTGTGTAGTGATAGTTTAGATCTGTTGTCAAGTAGTCTTAGTAGAAGTCTGTACCGTCGGTTCACTTCTTGTCTTTTTAATGTGGTGTGAGATTTCCAAGTCGATCGCTTGTCTAATGTGAGTCCTAGATACCTAATTTGTGATTGTTGAGGAATTAGTGCGCTACTGAGTGTAACTTAAGTGCAAATGGGATGTCGGAAGGTAAATGTTACATGGCTTGATTTTCTGTAGTTGACCTTGGTCATCCATTGAGTCAGCCAAGATTCTAGAAGAGCTAGGTGTTCTTGTAAACATGCGGATGCCATACTTGGGTCTGAGTTGGACGTCAAGATTGCAGTATCATCTGCATACGTGAGAAGGGAAGTTTCGGGATGTGATGGGACGTCGGCAGTATAGGTAAGGAATAAGAAAGGACTTAGGATACCCCCCTGTGGTACACCTGCCAGCTGGGGGAATAAGGATGAGACTGAGGAACCAAATGAAACTTGAAAATGTCTCTCGGAAAGGTATGATTTAAGGATGAGGTAGTAGTTGAAAGGGAGTGTATTTTTTAGTTTGGACAATAAACCTTGGTGCCACACCTTATCAAAAGCTTGGGATATGTCAAAGGAAGTCTCCAGTGCAGTGCTTCTTGTTTTCGAACGAGGAGGCGATAAATTCAACTATTCTGTGGCATTGCTGGACTGTGGAGTGGGATTGTCGGAAACCAAATTGATGGGGAGGAAGTATGGGGTCAAGGAGGGGATATTGGCGTTTAAGGATGAGCTTTTCAAGGATTTTTCCCATTATGGGAAGAAGAGCGATGGGACGATAGGAAGTTGTGATGGTTTTCTAGGTTTAGGGATCATATGGATGACGGAGAATTTCCAGAGTAGAAGGAAGTAGATCTATTTTAATAAAAATACCAACTCATTTCACCTAATATCGTACCATTCTCCAGTATTCAACACGACATCATCATATTCATTGAATACGTTTATTCAATTTCTCACCTTTAAACCATAAAACATCCGTCACGCAGTCCGTTTTGAACTAAAGTGCATTTTTTCCGGTAAAATACCTGTCGGAGTTGAAGCCAAACACTCAATACGCACGGTGCAACCAAAGTTCTTTTTAGGAGATTTCCCTAAAGGTAAATCAGCTACTGAGGTTTTATGCTTAAAGTATATGTGCTCGGAATGGTTTTTGACAGGAAATATTTCCATTATGGATGGTATTTAATTATAAAAATGCTATCCATGATTATGGTTTGAATTATTCAAAAACGGTTTGTCAAAAAGTGTAGAGGGATTGATTAGGAACACATTTTTATTTATTCTTCAAAACTAAACTTTCTATTCTATTAGTCCCCAAAAGTTAGGGGGCCCTTTTGGAAAAACAAACAAAAATTGAAGTTGTGTGTACACATTGAAGTCTTGCTATAAAAATACCATTATTAGTCAGTCAACAATGATGTCCCGGGAAATGCCTCGAACCTTAGCTAGATTGTATATGCCAAATACGTACATTTTAGATGATATTTACTTATAATAAATGCTATCCATGATTATGATTTGTTAAAGCCTTGTCAAAATCAAAATACCATCTTTCCGCCAAAAACGATTTTCTGTACAAAGCCGGGTACCTTAGCCAGAATATATATATATATATATATATATATATATATATATATATATAGAGAGAGAGAGAGAGAGAGAGAGAGAGAGAGAAATAAAATTTTTGAACGGACCTCATTTTCGTCATCTCCTGGGTACGATCGATGGACATTTGAATAAAAGTTTCCATAATCGCGTCAAGAGCACGACCTCAATAGCTGCTAATATTGGAAATATTTTCCATTTTTATATTTCCTCTCTATAAACCCACCATCTCTAATTCTGGGTACGATTGCTGCCATTAACTAATATGATCTTGAGTGTTGAGCGACAGTTAAATATCGAGTATGGAGAGATCAAATAAACACTTTCTTTATTCAAAAAGAATGACAAGTTCGTTAATGGCAGAAATCGGGCCTGAGGGAGGGGTTTAGAGTAGAAATTTCGACAATTTTGAAATACCTGCGTTATTATAGGTCGGATCGAAAACTTGTATAGAACAATTATCATCGAAAATTTAATGTTCTATAAATGTTGTTACATACACGATTTTTCTATCTTCAATATTAACCAAGATATTGGCATTTTTTAGATTTTATCCTTCAGTAAACCCTTACTTTCAGTAATCGCACCTTAAGAAAATCCGTCATGCAGGGGCTGCGTAAACTAAGCAGATTTCCCACGTGATGTTATACAATAGAGAAATCCGCCTAATAACAACTGTAGTAGTAAGGAATCTCTAAACCTATTCACGAGGGACGAATAGTTACCGAAACGGCCCGCACTAGCTCTCGGCGGAGAGTCCCGAACATAGCCGACTCCTGCCGACTACACACATGCATACAAATGCAAATATCTCGGTTAATATTCAAGACACAGAATAAATGTATAGAACAAAATTTATAGTAAATTTAATATGCAATAAGATTGATTCTATACAATTTTTCGATGCGACGCATAATAACGGAGATATTTTGAATTTTCAAAAATCCCCCCTAAACCCCCCCTCCCACTGGTCCAATTTCAGCCATTAACGAACTTGATCTCCCTGTTTACGTAAAATGCTTAAATATGAAGTTTGGTAACGGTCAA
This sequence comes from Riptortus pedestris, assembly GCA_019009955.1. NCBI lineage: Eukaryota > Metazoa > Arthropoda > Insecta > Hemiptera > Alydidae > Riptortus > Riptortus pedestris. Next base: position 9,780,242 of record CM032233.1, read on the forward strand.
ACAAAAATTGCGACCGCTAGAGCGTTAAAAGACAAATATATATATATATATATATATATATATATATATATATATATATATATATATATATAATTTTGAACGGACCCCATTTTCGTCACCTCCTGGGTAGGATCGATGGACATTTGAGGAAATTTTTCAAAACTCGCGTCACGAGTACGACCCCAATAGCTGATTTCCCTTAAGGGAAATCTGCTAAAAGCCAACATATCATGAATCGTCCTATTTCAAGCAGCAATATAGAAGTGTGTGCAACAAATCTTTTTTAGTTGAGATAAAAACAAATACTTTGTGAAGACTCCCTCTTCATTGGTTCTTGGTTAAATAAAATTATAGTGATTGAGTTTATTCTGATTCATTATAAATGACATTACTAGATATACTTAATAGTTTCAACAAAATTAATATATATTATATTCAGGTATATTTCTTTAATTGTTTTTCTTTCCGATGAAGAATATTTCTATCTATCTATTAAGCTCTGATATGTTTGTTTACTATTCAGACGCATCCTGTTGGTGGAAGTTTGTCAACTTTATATTTCATCTCTATTGCATTTATTCGCTTAATATTCATGATGGTGTTAAATGATAAATCTGCTTTGTTTAGGCAGTCCCTGCTTGACGAACTTGTTATAAAATCCATTTATTTTTAAATTTGTTAGTTCTCATCAAGATTAAGAGAGAACGGGGGTCCAGAACGTAATTGGATTCCTTCATTATCGGAAGATAGCCTTCCAAACCGGCCTCCATCAGAGATTTCCCAGATGTAATTATTTTTTCCTTCCAGTAATTTCCAGTAACTATTGAGCTTTACTCATGGCGTGATATAAAAAATAAACGGAATTTTGATAATGACCATCGATCGAACCTAGGAGATTGCAATAAATTTGGTCACGCAGGGGCTGCGCAAAATAAGCACTTTTCCCAGTTGCTGGGGAGACACACAAATGATCACATCTCACCAAATATTTTTTATTTTTCAATTAAAATCCGATGAGTAGAAACTCAAAAAAAGTTCTTCAAGCAGGGGCTTCGTAAATTAAGCAGGTTTCCCATGTGAAGTTTTACAATAGAGACACCTCCATACTGGTAACTGCAATTTGACAAGAGCCGAACAGTTACGGAAACGGGCGAAGTAACATTCAGCGGAATCGCACGATCAGAACCGACAATAACCCATCTAATCTCGTCCGTTATCCGCGCACACATCTACAATAACTCCGCTAAACATCAAATTTGAGTAAAAACGTATATAACAACAATTGTAGAACATTAAATTTGCAATGAGATTGGTTCTATACATTTTTTCGATCTGACGCATAATAACGGAGATATTGAAAATATTCGAAATTCCTCCCCTGTAACCCCCCCCCCCCCACTGGTTGATTTCAGTCATTAATGATTATGGAGTTTGGTAGCAATTAAACAAGAATTGCGACAGGTAGAGCGGTAACAGACAAATATATATATATATATATATATATATATATATATATATATATATATATATATATATATACTAGCCAAGGTACCCGGCTTCGCTCGGGAAATCATTTGAGACGGAAAGATTTTATTTTGTTTTTGGCAATGCTTCTATGTGTAGAACTGCTCTTCCCGTCTTGGCACACTTTTCCCCGTAAGGGTCCCTTCGGTGACTTATGGAAAAAAAAATTTAGATTTTAAGAATAAATGAAAATAAGTCCCTAATCATTCCCTCTCCACTATTTGGCACACCATGAATAATTAAAATCATAATCATGGATAGCATCTATTATAATTAAATATCATCTATAATGTACGTATTTTGTATATACAATCTAGCTAATATACCCGGCAATGCCCGGGAAATCATCGTTGACTGACTAATGATTGTATTTTTATAGAAAATAGTTGAAAAACCATTTAGAATATCACAATTTTTTATTTCAGGCCTCCCTCATAACCCCCACTCCCGTTTGGATCTAAAAATTGTAATATATCTTATAATCATGGAAGAATTAATGCTAATTCACATTCTGAGTTTTTTTAAGTTCGGTTCAATCGTTAGTACCCAACAAAATTGTTGGCTCCCGCTCTAGTTTTTAGTGCATATCTCGTTTATACTTTGTTATACGACAAAAATGAATATAACAAAAGTTACTTTAAATAACAAAATAAACAACTTGCGCCATGTGCATATTTGCAGAAAAACCAAAAGAAAACGAAATACCTATTTTTAATTTCAGGCCTCCCTTACAACCCCCACTCCTGCCCGTCTATAGAAATGTTAGTATGGCTTATTATAACAAAGGCGTTAGTGCTAATAAGCATACCAAGTTTCATAAAATTCGGTTCAGCCGTTTATGCGTGAAAAGGTAACAAACTAACAGACACGAAAGAAACAAATTGCAGTTATGGTGTCTATGACATGTGAAACGAAAAGTTATCGTGAAATTTTGGAGAAAAAAAATCAATGTAAAGACAGAGGTTACAATTTTATATATATATATATATATATATATATATATATATATATATATATATATATATATATATACTGGTTGTGCTCATGATTTCTAATGAGATTTACTATTTCGAATAAACAGAACTATGCTTAAACTAATATGTGTTCGGATTGGTTTTTCAGAGGGAAAATAGTTTCATTACAGATGATATTTAATTATAATAAATGCTACTCATGATTATGTTTTGAATTATTCAAAAACGTCAGTGTCAAAAACGTTAGTGGACATTTTCATTTATTCTTCAAAGCTAAAATTTCTATTCTATTAGTCCCCAAAGGTTATCCTTAAGGATTGGCTATTTCTGAATAACAATACGTCGTGGAGAGTGTGGGTGTGTGTGTGTATATATATATATATATATATATATATATATATATATATATATATCATTTTGAACGGACCTCATTTTCGCCATCTCCTAGGTGGGATAGGTGGACATATGATGACAATTTTCGAAAATCGCGTCATGAGTACGACCTCAATAGGGGGGAATAGGCGCCCTCACCCCCGCCCCCTCCTATTCCAAATTTGATTTGAAACATAAACAAATTTGATCTTTAATTTTTAATATATTATTAATATATGATATTTCTGCTTGAACAATAAAGTTGTATGATATATTGGCTTATTGTTAACGTGAAAAAAGTCACGCAGGGGCTGCGTAAACTAAGCAGATTCCCGCTTGAAGGTTTACAATAGATAAATATACACACGGGTAACACTACCATGAATGTTAAGTAAATGAATACAAACGGTAATGAGAAATCTTTCAGTCCCTTTACAATACAAGTTAATAATCTCTACAACGGAATGCGGCTGAATTGTAAACAAACTGGCCAGCCAACCTCGTAACGCTGAATAGATAGATAGACCGGAAATACAAACAATTAATCAAATATATCTGCATATAACATATTAATTTTATTGAAAAAAATTCACTAAAGCTAGTGCTGTAATTTTTAATGAATCAGAATAATATTTATCTCTAATTTTAGTAAATCAAAGAAAAAAGAAGGGGGGGGGGGTCCACAGAACGTATTTGCATATATCTCACAAAGCAAAAGTTCAATGAAAACAATATTTGGTATTTAACCTTGTAATTAAGTGGTTCACGATGTAACAGCTTACTGTTAATATGACATGAGAAGTGGAGGTTTGCTGAAGGCTCAAAACTGAAAAATGCAAATATCTCGGTAAATATTCAAGATAGAGATTAAATGTATATAACAATATTTATAGTACATTTAATTTTCAATAAGATTTGTTCCATACATTTTTTCGATCCGCCTTACAGTAACGGAGGTATTTGGAATTTTCGGAGTTCCCCCGTCTAAACCGCTTGCCCGATTTTAGCTGTTAACGAACTTAATCTTTCTTTTTTACATAAAACGTTTAAATATTTAGTTTGGTAACGATAAAACAAAACTTACGACCGCTAGAGCATAATTTTGAACGGACCTCATCTTTGTCATCTCCTGGGTAGGATCGATGGACATTTGAAGAAAATTGTCCAAAATCGCGTCAAGAGCACGACCTCAATAGCTGCTAATATTGGAGATATTTTCAATTATTATATTTCCTCTCTATAAACCCGCCATCTCTGATTCTGGGAACCATTGCAGCCATTAACTAATATGATCTTTAGTGTTGAGCGACAGTTAAATATCGAGTATGGTAGAGGTCAAATTAATATTTTCTAGTTAAGAACGCAAAAATCCTAAATGATCACGACACCTCACAATGTATTTGTATGTATCTCGCATAGTAAACGTTCAACGACAGCAATATTTCGTATTTAAGCTTCCAATTAAGTGGTCCATGATATAACAGCTTATTGTTAATTTGACATGAGTAGGAGTGGGAGCTTACTGTAGGCTGAAAACTGAAAAAGTGCAAATATGGCGGCAGTGATAAAATATATAAACAACATATATATTACAGTAAATTTGCAAATTTTATACACTTTTTCGATCCCACGTATAATAACTGGTGTATTTTGAATTTTCGAAATTACCGTTCTTACCCTCCCCCTGACATTCAATTTAACCATTAACGAACTTGATCTGTATTTTTACATATAACGTTTAAATGGCTCGTTTGGAAACGACCAAGCACAAATTGTAACCGCTAGAGCGTTAACAGACAAATGTTTCACACACACACACACACACACACACAGACACACACACACACACACATATATATATATATATATATATATATATATATATAATATTTTATTATATAATTAGATTAACTTTTGTTTTATAATTTTTTTTTTTTTGTAAAATAAGGTATGAAGCAAGTAATTTGTGTTGAAATATTGATATGCTCAACAATTTATTCCAATATGAACTACCTAGTACCTCACCTGGATAAGTCAATTCAAATCCATATTAGAACTTTATCCTTAATAATTCAAAACTATATTATTTTTTAACACCAGTAACAGTTTGCAATAAATAAAGTATACTGCCCCTCCCCCTCTTCTCTTATCCCAAACATTAATTCATGAGAAACGCCGGTTTTCTCTAAGTGTATTTAATACATTATTTAATTAGAACGTGAAAAATATTTGAACAAACAGTTTTCGTATTGTGAAGATAATGTAATCTTATTTGTTAATATAATTTAATGTATTACAGAACTGATGCCCTAAAGGAGTTGGCAGCACTGAGGCTAGGGAGGTGTCGAGCTACTTCCTTTGTCCTATCAGATCTGCTGCTTCCCTGCCGACCTCATATTGGTTTTTGTTTACATGATAATTGATGCTTACACTTTTAGCAATGTAGTGTTATTCTCAGGAATGCGAGTTTGTTTAATAATCATAAATAAATAATTTAAAAGGATGAACGCTGGGAATGTGCACCCAGTTATTTCTGGTATTTATTAAATCTGCTCCGCTAATATATGATATACTTTACTAAATACCAATATAAATATACAGTTTACAATTGAGACTTACAAAAGAGTATTTTTAATAGCGGTTATGACTTACCTAAAACAGCTGTCACCATTAAGATTTGTACCGCATCAAGGGAAAGGAACATTTATTCATACATGCTTTGGAAGATAGAATACTTTCTACGATTATGAATTATACTGTTCAATACGTTATACAAAAAAAAAAACGATATGCACAGGAGACGGGAAATATTAAAAATATTGAGGAGAGGGAAGTCTTAAATAACAAATAATTTTATTATGAACAACTCCACAGCAACAACGGGTATCAAACCTAAAGACTATGCTGGGGAAATGTCAAAATATTGTGGAAAGTAAAGACTTGCCAAAAAATACCATCTTCATTCAAGCTCAAATGAATTCCCGGGCGAAGCCGGGTACCTTAGCTAGTATATATAAATATATATATATATATATATATATATATATATATATATATGGAGAGAGAGAGAGAGAGAGAGGATTTGGAACGGCCCTAATAATCGACATCTTCTGATCTGGATCGGTGGGCATTTGAAGTTATATTTGGTAAATCACTCCAAAATTAAGACCTTAAGGCCAATCTGCTAAAATGCAAATATATTATTTAATGTTTGAGATAGAGAAAGCTTGTATATATGAACATTTATAGACAATTAAATTTGCAATAGGTTTTATCCATAATATTGGTAACAGAGTCCTAGAATTTCGAAATTTCACAGTCACAATTGCAATATCTAGTTGTGCACCTTAATTTTTGATCAAAATCGACTAAGGGGAAGGGGATTTTCAGATGGATGAAAATGAGAAATTTCAAATTTCTTCGTATGCATTACAATTCCTTAAAACTCTTTGGACCCATCCTGGCTAGAAAAGGGTGGTAACCTGTAGATAACCCGTCCCGATTAGCTTAGTAGCATAAAGTGGATGTAAATAATAATACCCTGAAATTTTTATTGGACCTGTTTATGAAAATATCTATAAAGCATATTCTATTATACTTTTTGCACCGATCCATTGGAAGGGACATATTGGAGATAAGCTCTTTCAAATGAAGTAATGTCAAACGAAAAGCGACCAACCATTTTTTGGTGCCCAGGTCTTATTCTCAAGTTCTATCTTTCCTCGTAAAGCGGTGGAACATTTATTTATTCCATTGCCACAGCTGAGCTGTTCCTTTTTAGGCATTTAATTAGCTCTAAGAGGCCTTTTAAAACGTTCCACTCGTTTAAACTTCTGACCTTTCGAGAAGGCATCAGAATAAAAGACTTGAGGCTCAGTGAGAAGCCGGAGGAACATGAAAGCATTCCAGAATAATATAGTAATATTATCTGCAAAGTAGGGGCAATTTAGTTAATACCGGATGTTCGTCTCTACGATAGATCCAGCAGTCTAAGTTTTTATTTAAATATTATTACTATTTCTTTTTTTAAGAAACATATGTAATTGAATTAGAGTTCTATCTGAAATACAATACCGCTAGAGATTTGCAATAAAAATTGTTTTTATAAAGTTATAGCTAATGTGTGATTAACAAAATGGTCCTCCGGGCCGGATGAACATTTTTTTTAATCACCTATTTATAGTCGTCCATCGCGCAGAGGCTGCTTAAACTAAGCAAATTTCCCTCGTGAAGGTTTACATTATTAAGGGACATTACTATTGACGGTGAACTCATGACACGATTTTCGGTAACTTTCGAAAAATGTCCTCAAATATCCATCGATCCTATCCAGGAGATGAGGAAAATCCAGATTTAATCGTTTTATGTAAAAAGAATGATCATGTTCCTTAATGGCTGAAATCGGATCAGTTGGAGGACGGGTTAAGTAGGTGGGAATTTCGAAAATTTTGAAATACCTCCGTTACTATAAGACGTATCGAAAACTTGTATAGAACCAATATTATTGAAAATTTAATGTTTATGTTTAATGCTACATACATGATTTTTCTATCTTCAATATCAAACGAGATATTGGCACTTTTTAGATTTTAGCCTTCAGTAAACCCCCAGTTTCAGTAATCGCAAGTTAAGAAAAAGCCAATATATTACGAGCCGTCTTATATCAATCTGAAATTCCAAATATTGTGTTCAAAAAATCATTTATAGACGAGATACATGCAAATACGTTCTGTTGACCACGCCCCCCCCCCTTCTCTTCTTTCGTTCTCGAATTATTAAAATTTGAGGATTGAGATAAAAATTATTCTGATTCTTTATACATTACAGCACTAACTATAGTAAATAGTTTTCAATAAAATTAATATTATTAATTAATAAATCCGGTGGGAGGGGAGATTTAGAAAATTCGATCACTGTTACTATACGTCAAATCGAAAGATTGTACTATATATAACCAATCTTATTGCAAATTGAATGGGCTATAACTGTTGTTATATTTTCCGTCTAATGAGTATTACCCGAGATATTTGGATTTTAAAGTTTTCGGCTTTCAGTAAACCTCCACTCCTGCTCGGGTCATATTAATAATAAGCTGTTATATCATGAACCACTTCATTACAAGGTTAAATACCAAATATTGTTTTCAAAAACCTTTTTTTGTTTATATGAGATAAATGCAAATACATTCTGCTGACGGCCCCCTCTTCTTTTGTTCTCGAATTATTAAAATTTGAGTGATTGAGATAAAAATTATTCTGATTCATTATAAACTACAGCACTTGCTATAGTAAATAGTTTTCAATAAAATTAATATCTTATATTCAGATATATTTCAGTAATTGGTTTTCTTTCCGTTCTAGATTATTTCTATCTATTTAGCTCTGCGAGGTTGGCCGCCCTGTTTATTTACAGCTCTTACGCTTTCTGTTGTACAGATTATTAAGATGCAAATTGACTGAAAGATTTTTCATTGCCGTTTGAATTTATTCACATAATATTCACGGTGGTATTACCAGTATGTAGATTCATCTAATTTATACCTACACATGAAAAAATCTGCTTAGTTTACGCAGCCCCAGCGTGAGGGACTTTAGTGGTTCAGGAGTTGTAGATTGTGAGAGGGCATGACACAAGACAGGTAGGCAGAGAGCAGAGCTAATGTATACCTGCTCAGCTCCCAGCCATCCATTCACAACCACTTGTCCCAATTCAAGGAATAAGCCTCCCATAGCCAGCTGTCTCCCTTTCAGGGGGCCTCTAGTCTCCTCCTACACCCAGCAGAATTTACTTGAAGCATATATCTCTATGTCTCTTATAATTCGTTGGATCTAACAATTGCATAGAACCTACCTTATTGCAAATGGAATTTCCTACAAACATTGTTTTAGCCGATTTCCCTTAAGAGAAATCAGCTATTGAGGTCGTACTCATGACTCGATTTTCAAAACATTTCTTCAAATGTCCTTCGATCCTACCCAGGAGATGACGAAAATGAGGTCCGTTCAATATTATATATATGTGTATGTGTATGTGTGTGTGTGTGTATGTGTGTTTTTAAGTTCGGTTTAATCGTTAGTGCCCAATGAAATAGTTGACTCCCGCTTTAGTTTATAGTGTATATCTCGTTTATACTTTGTTAAAAGTCAAAAATTCATATGACAAAAGTTACTCTAAATAACAAAATAAACAACTTTTGTTATGTTCATATTTGCCGAAAAACGAATAGAAAACGAAATACCTCTATTTTTAAATTCAGGCCTCCCTTACAACCCCCACTCCTGTTCATCTTAGAGAATATTAATATAGCCTAAAGTCTAAGTTGGGCTAGTAGTAATATACTTACCAAGTTTCATAAAATTCGGTTCAGCCGTTTATGCATGAAAAGGTAACAAACAAACAGACACGAAAGTAACAAAATGTAGTTATGGTGTCTATGACATGTGAAACGAAAACTTATCGTGAAATTTCGCGAAAAAAATCAATGGACAGACAGAGGTTACAATTTTATTTACATATATATATACACACACACACACACACACACACACACACACACACACTCCACGACGTCTTGTTTTTCCGAAATAGCCAATCCTAAAGGGTAACCTTTGGGGAATAATAGAATAGAAATTTTAGCTTTGAAGAATAAATGAAAATGTGTTCCTAATCTATCCCTCTCCACTTTTTGACACTAACATTTTTGAATAATTCAAAGCATAATCATGAGTAGCATTTACTACAATTAAATATCATCTGTAATGAAACTATTTTCCCTGTGAAAAACCAATCCGAACACATATTAGTTTAAGCATAGTTCTGTACATAAGAATATATTACGTTCGTACTAGTAAATCTCAGTAGAAATCCTGAGTACAACCAGTATCTATCTCTATATCTATATAGATATATCTATATATATATATATATATATATACTTGTCTGATAACGCTCTATGGGTCGCAATTTCTCTTTGATCGTTACCAAACTCGATTTTTAACCATTTTATGTAAGAGGAAAGATCAAATTTGTTAATGGATGAAATCGGACCAGTAGGAAGGGGGGTTTAGAGGGAGGGGGGAATTTCGAAAATTCGAAATATCTCTGTTACTGTACGGCGGATCGAAATATTGTATAGAAACAATATTATTAGAAATTAAATCTACTATATATATTGTTTTATACATATTTTCCGTATAATGAATATTAACCGAGATATTTGGATTGAATAGTTTTACGCTTTCAGTAAACTCCTACTAGTGTCATGTTAATAATAACAAATATTGTTTTCAAGAGACCTTTATTGAACGAGATAAATGTAAGTATGTTCTGGTGCCTTATCTTAAACTTTTGGGACTACTAAAATTTGATTGATGGAGATAAAAATTATTCTGATTCATTATAAATTACAGTAATCGATATAGTGAATAGTTTTCAGTAAAATAAATTTGCTATACTATGATATATTTGAGTAATTATTTTTCTTTCCGGTGAGAGGTTACTCGAATTAACGTAAGACTTATATAACAACAAATGTAGAACATTACATTTGCAATAAGATTGGTCCTATACAATTTTTCGATTCGAGGCATAATAACGAAGATATTGAGAATTTTTGAAATTCCTCCAATCTAACCCCCCCCCTCCCACTAGTCGTATTTCAGCCGTTAACGAACATGATCTTTCTTTTTACATAAAACGATTAAATATTGAGTTAGGTAGCGATTAAAGAAGAATTGCGTCCTCTAGACTGGTAACAGACCTATATATGTTTTATATTTATACAAATGTTTTAAGTATCTTGGTAGCACCTAAGGATTATTGTAATTCATTTATGAGCGATTATTCCCCACCGATTAATAGTTTACCCTTGAGAGTGAAAATTCAGATCAGATTACAGTCCGGTTGTATGGGACAGGTATGTTGCGGGTTGTATGGGACTTCTTACAAATAAATAAATAATTTTTAAATATGATAAACTGGTTAAGTAATTATTTATTTAACTATCAGTCTTTATGGAGCAGATCTGGATGTGCCCAGTGGTCCTCCATCATCTGTCCACTCCTCCTCCGGTTCCTCCTTACTTGTACCTGAACCTAGTCCTTCCACATCTCAGTGTCAAAATCTTTTGGAATCTATTTCTCCACTGCCCAGTAGTTCCAGCACAAGATATTTTTCTCGCTACAGCCATGGAGAAAAGAGTGAAATTTTAACTTCTAGTCCATTTAAAAACCAACTTCAAGTAAAAAAGAAACTGAGAAAGAAGAAAAAAACAAAAACTTGCGGAACCACGAAGGTTGTTGCGAGAAGAAAAACTTAAAAATAAACAAAAAATGGCAAACATTGCCAAAGGAAAGAAAATTATCTGTGGGCGTAAAAGAAACCTCAACACCAGAACACTGAAACAGACAACATCTTGCGTTGTCCGAAAAAAATTTGATCCAAAAAGTGAAAACAATCAAGCACCAACGAGTGAAACCAAAGAAGTTACCTATTGTCTAGCTTGTGGTGAATCCTTCTAAGAAGAATAGATTCAGTGTAGCGCGTGCCTTGGGTGGTCTCACGAGAAATGTGCTGATATTGAGGACAGTCTTTTTTATAAATGCGATGTCTGTAGGAAATGAATTATTTTTGTAAAAACTGTTAATTTTTTCCATTTGCTACTCATTTAAAACTACCAAAGTGATCCAAATAAAAAAATTTTTTTGAAATATTAAAAAATATTAAATTATTTAGCATTAATAATATTTATAAAATACTTTATATTATCACATTTTGCATTATAGAATTGTATTGTATTGTCGAATTACAGTGAGGCTGGTTTTATAGAAGGTGTCCCATACAACCCTCCAACATTTTGATTGAACAAAATGTATAGGGTTTTTCAAATGAAAAAAAAGAATGAGTTCCTTTAAAGGGTATTTTTATAAACCTTTAAAGTTAGTTTTAGTATAAATTGCAAATTGATTTAGCCTTTAACAATCCTGCAATTTGCAAAAACGCTTAGGTGTCCCGTACTAGAGGACTTTCCCCTATACAATTTTGAACGGACCTCATTTTCGTCATCTACTCGGTAGGATCGATTGACATTTGTAGAAAATGTTCGAAAATCGTATCACGAGTAGAACCTGAATAGCTGATTTCCCTGGGGGGAAATCTGCTAAAACATCTGGTGCAGTGCGAAATGAGTCGAAAGACTGAGCACTAATGTTCCGATTGTAAGGAGTAAATGTAGCGTGAGGAGGAGGGGCATAACCGCCGTCACTACACTGTCCCCGCTTTCGCTCATTATTTGCGCTTCCAGGATGCCGAGTCCCTTCAGGACTTAACTGCCACTCCTCCTGGGGCAAAGCCTTATACTTAGACCATTTGTCTTATTTCGCGGGGGAAAAGAAACGCTTTATAAGAGCCTACCGTTGGCTTCTGGACCAACTCGGGAAAAGGGCAAGTCATAACAACTCCCTTATCAAATTTCCCTACGGGGAAGAATCCTATTAACCACAGAATCTATTCATGGTGACGAGATGAATACACTCTCCGTTACTATACGTCGGATCGAAACATTGTATAAAACCCATCTTATTCAAAATTAAATGTACCGTAAATATTTTTATATTTATTTAATCTCTATCTTGAATATTAACCGAGGTATTGGCATTTTAACAGATTCCCCTTAAAGGAAATCAGCTATTGAGGTCGTACTCGTGGTGCGATATTCTACATTTTTCTTCAAATATCCATCGATCCGTTCAAAATTGTTTATATATATATATATATATATATAATATATATATATATATATATATATGTGTGTGTGTGTGTGTGTGTGTGTGTGTTTATGTGTGTTACCGCTCTAGCGATCGCAATAATGGTTTGGTCGTTACCAAACTCGATATTTAGTCGTTTTATGTGAAGCGAATGATCAAGTTCGTTAACGGCAGACATAGGTCCCACTTCTACTCATGGTAAATAAACAATACTCCGTTATATAATAAACTACTTTATTCGAAGCTTAAATACCAAATGTTGTTCTCAAGAGACCTTCAATATACGAGATAAATATTTTCTGGTGAACCCCCCCCCCCTCCCCATCCCGTCACAAGTTCTAGGACTACTTAAATTTCATGGCCATTGAAGGTTTTTTTTCGAAACTCGTATCAACCTTAATAGATGATCGTTCTTTATGATAATCTGTTTAAAATCTATAAAAGAAAGGCAGTTAGGAACACCCACATCGACAGACTGATTCTCTATTACTAAAAACTCGAAGAGGAGTATTATAAAACCACCACCCCCTCAGTAACATAATAGCAAGCCAAGCCCTCAGGCTTAGCTCATCAAATGGCTAGGAACAGTGGGAAGGAGAGCTGGCCATTCGATCACGTAGCCTATAAATGAAACGGACCTAACAATAGATACAATTTTAGGACTCATTGAAAGGGGGAAAGCAAAATTTTACACAAAAGGAAAAATTTGAAAGCTATTGCGGTCTAGAATGCCACCAATGGACAATGGGAGAGCCATTTCAATGAGGGTTTCTTTTTAAAGTTTCCTCAGAGGCGAGTTGTCGGCAAAGTCCTTTTAGCGCCAAGCCCACCACCCCTGGCTAACAAGGACGCTTATTCTCCCAGGACAAGTTCTAACACACAAAAAGGCCGTCACGCAGGGGCTGTGTAAACTAAGCAGATTTCCTTCGTGGAGAGTAATAATAGATAAGCCTACATAATGCTAACACAACTCCAGTGAATAAATACAAACAGTAGTAAGAAATCTTTCTCCTCCCTGCGGGAAGCGTCTGAAATGTAAACAAACAGGTCAGTCAACGGCTCACCGGAAAGAAAAACAATGACTGAAACATATCAGAATATAACATATTCATTTTATTGAAAAATATTTACTATATCTAGCTCTGTAGTTTCTAATGAATAAGAATCATTTTTATCTCAACCAATCAAATTTTAGAAGTCCAAGAACTTAGGACGGGAAGGGGGGTCACCAGAACATGTATCACGTATACTAAAGGTCTCTTGAAAACAATATTTGGTATTTAAGCTTCGAATAATGTGGTTTATTATACAACAGAGTATTGTTTATGTAACATGAGAAGAAGTGGGTGTTTGCTGAATATTCAAGATACAGAATGAATGTATATAACAATATTTATAGTAATTTAATTTGCAATAAGATTGGTTCAATACAATTGTTTGATGCGACGTATGGTAACAGATATTTCAAATTTTTGAACATCCTCCCCTCTAAACCCCTCCTCCCACTTGCCCGGTTTCGGCCATTAACGAACTTGATCTGTCTTTTTAGATCAAACGTTTAAATATAGAGTTTGGTAACGATCAAACAAAAATTGCGACCGCTAGAGCGTTAACATATAAATATATATATATATATATATATATATATATATATATATATATATATATACCCGGGCAATTGTCAAAATATTGTGCAAAGTAAAGCCTTGCCAAAAAAATACCATCACCATTCAGCCTCCCATTACTTCGCGGGCAAAGCCGGGTACCTTAGCTAGTATGTGTATATATATATAATATTTGAACGGACATAATTTTCGTCATCTCCTGTGTAGGATCGATGGACATTTGAAGAAATTTTTCGAAAATCACGTCATGAGTACGACCTCAACAGCTGATTTCCCTTAAAGGGCCTTAAGAATAAACCGTCATCAAAGTGGGTATTTAATCGTTTTATGTAAAAAGAAAGATCAGGTTCGCTAACGGCTGAAATCGGACCAGGGGGAGATACGTCGGATCGAAAAATTGAATAAAACCAATCTTATTGAAAATTAAATTTGCTATAAATATTGTAATATACATTTATTCTCTATCTTGAATATTTACTGAGATATTTGCATTTTTATTAAGTGTGTTTGGATCCGATCGACATGAGATCGACTAAGGTCAGTTCCGATAGCTAGTTCGGCCGTTTCCGTAACAGTTCGGCTCTCGGATGGAGATTTCTCTATTGTATAACTTCACGCAAGGGAAATCTACTTAGTTTACGCGTGACGAGCCTCATTTTCGTCATCTCCTGGGTAGGATCGATGAACAATTGAAATTTCTTGAGATCAGTACAACCTCGATAGATGTAAGGCAAGGTAAAGTTTGAATAGTTAAAATAAAGCTAAGAATTGTCGAATAGTTATTAGTTTTAGCTAAGAGGGAAAGGAGTGAGAGAAGATACCGTTCCCCAGGAATTCCTCAGCAAGGCTAGGCAGATCCATTCCCCTTTTGTCGGGCCAATAAATAAACCGAGGCGATTCATCCAGCAAGACATAACAAACGCTCTCGGATCCCGTAACGGCATTATGACAACCTACAACCAACAGGTGAAAGCCTTTGAATAATACTCAACATTTCCCTGATCCAAGAATTTAACTGTTTGAAGTAGCGGTCTTAGGCCTCCAATGCCACAGGCACAACGGAATCACTAATGTACTAGGGTTATTTCAAGGTTCAATACAATTTTACATAATCGATCTCCCAGCTAACCTTAAACACACAACATCTATCCTTTACGCTTTACGGATTTTAATTATAACTGTCCTTTACACATGGGCTGCGTTAACAGAGCAGATTTCCTACGTGCGTCACATCTATGCATTTATATCATAACGTAAAAGTTCATAAGAAGTTTACTACAACGAATACAATGATTTAACCCCTTCAGACCCACTGTCTAATATATTGGACATGCCTTTTTCAATGCTATATCTTCATGGATTGATGTTTTTTGGCAGAAAAATCGATTTTAATAATGATTTTAGGTATTAACCTTTCAATTGTGAGCCTTTTTCTGGTTTATACCTGTTGTAGTGGGATTTCTAGCGCTTTGAACATCCAATTGTTGATATTGCTGTTTCACCTATTAAAACCAAGAGTAAATAAATGTCTCATAGATTTAATTTTGCATGTATATAAGTGAAACAATTATTTTTAAGTAGCCAGAAGCCTCTAGAAATCGTGTTTGTTAAGAAAAAAAATATTTTTTTCCCTGGTTATTGTATTTTCTAATAAATATGGATGTCCAACATATTGGACATCGGGTCTCAATTGTTGCATTTCACTAATACCTCTATTCTATGGAGGAATTTACTTATTGACTTTTATGATTATTATTTTGATGTGATAAACAATATTTTAGATCTTTTAAATTTTAAAATGCAAATTGCTGAAAGTTTTACCTCAGAAATAGAAAGAAAAAAAAGAGGAAGACCTAGTCTTGAAGAATCCAGTAGTGAAGAACCCCTTGCAAAGAAAGCAAGAGCTGAAGTGAGACCGAATTCTGATGTTAGGAATGATGGATTTGAACATTTTCCAGATATTGATGATAAAAAAGATGCAATTAGATGCAAAATGATAGGTTGAACAAAAAAAAACTAAATTTTATTGTGTTAAATGCAAATACCACTTGTGCATTACAAAAATAAGGATTTGTTTTATATTATTTCACAGTTAGATTTTGTTCAATATTTATTATTTGTAACTTTCTATGATGTAAATTTGTTTATTATCACTTAAAAAAATATTACTAAATTGTATTTTATTTATTTATCCAAATCCTTATCAGTAGAATAATTTGTAAAAAATATGCCTGTTGAGACCCGATGTCCAATATATTGGACACAATTTAAAATTGTCAATAAAATTACAATTAGGAAATTAGGATTTTTTTCACTATTTTTCCCATGTTTCTCTGAACATATAGAACACGAAAACAATTTTTTTAGACAAAATATTTGAGTTGGGTCTGAAGGGGTTAAGGTGATTTAGTATATTGTCGATATGTGGGCTTCAGTCTATAAGAAGTTGGTACATGTTATGTGGGGTCTCTAAGTATTCAATGTTCCTGCAGTTAGTCAGTATGTGTTGTATGGTTAATGGTTCATGGCATGTTCATTCATGAGCGGCAGAGAGCTCTTTCTGTTCTCGTCATGAGTTATGAGTGCGTTATATGTGAGTGTCCAATATTCTAAGTCTCGTTAGTAAAACTTGGTCTCGTCTATTGTCACGTCTGCTGGATGGTCACTCCCTAATACAAGGTTTTATTTCTATCTTTTTATTAAGCTTTATCTCTTTCTTAGATGAGAATCAAAAATCATCTGCCACTTGAAAAGTCTGTCACGCAGGGGCTGCGTAAGCTAAGAAGATTTCCCACGTGGAGTTTTACAATAGAGGAATTTGCATACTCCTAACACTTAACACCACCGTGAGTAAATACAAACCGTAATGGGAAATCATTCAGTTAATTTTAACAATCTCCCAAAGGAAAGCGTCTGAATTGTAAAGAAATAGTCCAGCCAACCACTCAGAGCTGAACAGGTAGACAGACAAATTCTTCACCGGAAAAAAAAACAATTATTGAAATATATCTGATTGTAACATATTAATTTTATTGAAAACTATTTATTAAATCTAGTACTGTAATTAATCAGAATCATTTTTATCTCAATCACAATCAAATTTTAGTAGTTCATGAACGAAAGAAGGAGGGGGGGGGGGCTCAACGGAACGTATTTGCATATAACTCCCAGAGTAATTCCAGTCGCCACACCAATTCCACGAGAGCCGAACAGTTACGGAAACGGCAGAACTAACTTTCAGCGGAACGGCACGAAGAGAACCAAAGATAGCCGAATGTGAAAAGTGCAAATATCTCGTTTAATATTCACGATAGAGAATAAAAATAAAATATTTATAGTAAACGTAATTTCCAATAAGATTGTTTCTATTCACGTTTTCGATCCGACGTATAGTAACAGAGATATTTCGAATTTTCAAAAATCCCCCCCCCCACTTCCCCGATTTTAGCCATTAACGATTTTGATCTTTATTTTTGAATGAAACGATAAAATATCCAGTTTGGTAACGATCAAACAAAAATTACGACCGCTAGAGCGTTAACAGACATATATATATAAAATTGTAACCTCTGTCTGTACATTAATTTTTTTCTCGAAATTTCAGGATACTTTTTCGTTTCACATGTTATAGACACGAAATCTGCAATTTGTTTCTTTCGTGTATGTTTGATACCTTTTCACGCATAAACGGCAGAAACCGAACTTTATGAAACTTGGTATGTATATTACTACTAACCCAACTAAGACTTTAGGCTATATTAATTTTCTCTGAGACGAACAGGAGTGGGGGTTATAAGGGAGGCCCGAAATGAAAAATAGCGATATTTCGATTCCTATTGGGTTTTCGGCAAATGTGCACATAACAAAAGTTGTTTACTTTGTTATTTAGAGTAACTTTTGTCGTATACCGAAGTATAAGTGCCTTATACGCTAAAAGTTATAGTGGGAGTCACCAATTTTATTTGGCACAAGAGACTCAACCGAAATTAACAAAACTCAGTACGTCAATTAGCATCAATTCTTCCATTATTATAAGCTATATTAAAATTCTTAGGTTAGAACGGGAGTGAGGGTTTTGAGGGACACCTGAAATAAAAACTCGCGATATTTCATTGTCTATTTGTTTTTCGATAAATGTGCCCATGGCAAAACTTGTTTACTTTGTTATTTAGAGTAACTTTTGTTTTATACATTTTTTTCGAGAACAATTTATGAAGCAAGTTATTTGCGTAGAAATATTGATATGTTCAACAATTCTCTCCAATATCAACTAACAGGTGTCTCAGCTGGAAAAATTAATTCAAATCTATGTTAATATTTTGTCCTTAATACTTCAAATCTATGCATAATGCACAGGAGTCGGGAAATATAAAAATATGGAGGACAGTGAAGTCTTACATAAAAAATTTATTTTATTATTAACAAATCCATATCAACGTCGGGTATAAACCTTAAACACAGGGACGGGCATTTGTCAAAATATTGTGCAAAGTAAAGCCTTGCCAAAAAAATACCATCACCATTCAGCCTCCAATTAATTCCCGGGCAAAGCAGGGTACCTTAGCTTGTATATTTATATATATATATATATATATATATATATATATATATATATATATAACATTTGGAACGGACCTCATTTTCGTCATCTCTTGGGTAGGATTGATTGACATTTGAAGATATTTTACGAAAATCGTGTCTTGAGAACGAACTCAATAGCTGATTTCCCTTAAGGAAAATCTGCTAATAAAACGCTATACTGCCCGGTTGGGATAAAAATAAACGTCAGAACTGAATAAACGGCGAGTATTAGTAATATAGTATAGCCGTGGGAGCTATTGAGTCGAGGCGAGAGCCAACATGCCAATTTACATTATTCATGGATCTGAGTGTAATTTACTCTTTTTATGAGCCATTAAGCCGTGGCAATGAGAAAGTGTAGGGAGTATAGTAATAAGGTCGAACTACTTAGAAAGGGAACTGATGGAATTCTCTCTAGGTTGGAGTAGTTCCCATTCGGCACCTTTACATCTAGTCTTCTATATATTACCTTCCCAATTCAAAGAGAAAAATTGTACTCATATCGCGAAAGTTTCCTAAAACGTTTAGAAAATTTCCCTTAAGGAAAGAATTGTGTAAAACCAGAAGAAGAAAAAAGACCGTAAAGTAAGCAGATTTCCCTCGTGAAGTTTACTAATAGATGAATCAACCTACTGGTAACACAACACCACTGTGAATATTAAGTGAATAAATACAAACGGAAATAAGAAACCTTTCCCCTCCTGACAGGAAGCGTCTAAAATGTAAACAAACAGTTCTGTCAGCTTCTCACAGGAAAGAAAAACAAGTACTGAAATATTTCAGAATATAGCAAATTAACTTTATTGAAAACTGCTAACTATATCTAGTATTGTAATTTATAATGAATCAGAGTATTTTTTATCCCAATCAATCTAATTTTAGTAGTCCAAGTATTTAAGACGGGTGGTCACCATATTTACACGTACCTCGTTTAATAAAGGTCTCTTGAAAACGTTATTCAGTATTTAAGCTTCGAATAACGTGGTTTATTATATAACAGAGTATTGTTTAAATAACGTGAGGAGAAGTGGGGTTTGCTGAAGGCTGGAAAATAAAAAATGCGAATATCTCGGTTAGTATTCAAAATAAAGAATAAATGTATATAACAATATTTATAGTACATTTAACTCGCAATAATATTGGTTCTATACGATTATTCGATCCGAAGTATAGTAAAGGAGATATTTCGAATTGTCGAAAATCCCCCCTCTACCACTGGTCCGATTCAGCCATTAACGAACTTGATCTTCCTTTTTACACAAAACGATTAAGTATCAAGTTTGGTAACGAACAAACAAAAAAAGCGACCGCTAGAGCGTTAACAGACCAATATATATATATTTAAATATATATATATAATATTTTGAACGGATCTCGTTTTCGTCATCTCCAGGGTAGGATCAATGGACATTTGATTGCTATTGAGGTTGTACTCATGACGGAATTTTCGAAATTTTTCTTCAAATGTCCATCGATCCTACCTAATAGATGACGAAACTGAGGTCCGTTCAAAACTGTATATATATATATATATATATATATATATATATATATATATATATATATATATATATTTGTCTGTTACCGCTCTAGCGGTCGCAATTTTTGTTTCATCGTTACCAAACTCGATATTTAGTCGTTTTATGTAAAAAGAAAGATCAAGTTCGTTAACGGCTGAAATCGGACCACGGGGAGGGGGGGGGGTTTAGAGGGGAGGATTATCGAAAATTCGAAATATCTCCGTTACTATTCGTCGGACCGAAAAATTGTACAGAATCAATCTTATTAAAAATTAAATTTCCTATAAATATTGTTATATACATTTATTCTCTATCTTGAATATTAACCGAGATAATTGCATTTTTATTAAATCTGGGCGGCTAATGGACGAAGTGTCTTTCCCGCCAAAAGCTAGTTCGGCCGTTTCATTAACAGCTCGGCTCCCGTGAAATTTTTCTATTGTAAAATTTCACGTGGGAAATCTTCTTAGTTTACGCAGCCCCTGCGTGACGGACTTTTACTTTGTTAGATATTCCAGTCTAGAATTCAGGTTGGCTGGCCTGTTTGTTTACAATTTAGACGCTTTCCGTTGTAGAGTTATTAACTTGTAACTGAAAGGTTTCTCATTACCGTTTGTATTTATTCACGTAATATTTGTGGTGATGTTACCAGTATGTTTATTGCAAACCTTTTAGAAAATCATCTAATGGATACAAACTCAATAGCCGATTCCCCTCAAAACAAATCTGCTAATATATATGGAGGTAAGATGAATAAATTTGAAGAAATACTCGGGAACAAGGCCGGGAGTGTATGTGTGAATAGAGAGGGAGGGACATTCCTTTAGCGTTGGGCTTGCTGGCTGCTGAGTAGGAGCATTCCTCGTCCATGCCTCAACTCTGTCTGCCTGCTGGGGGAGCCGCCCAATAAATCCTGGATTCGCACCGTCCTCCACTTGCCTGTACTGCACCAGGAGCTAAAAGCCCGTCACGCAGGGGCTGTGTAACCTAAGCAGATTTCCCACGTGCATCACGTATTTGCATTTATCTCAAAACTTAAAGTTCAACGAGAACAATATTTGGTACAGACTTCTACTAAGACTACTTGACAACAGATCTAAACTATCACTACATAGCAAACGACTGATTTATCCGACAGTATCAGACCAACATGGACATACCGACTTGAATTTTAGGCTCCACTAAACATTCAAATTCCTACAAAATAAAAACCTTCCCAGTCCAGAATACTCCTCATAATTACAGATTCCACATTTTGCGTATCCAATTTAACTCTCCATAACGACCTCAACATTCCTTTTGTCCATAGCCTCGCCAAATCCCTATAACAGAAATTCCACTCATCCTAATCCTTTAGTCGAATCACTCTCATCTAACCATATTCCAGAAAACCCAAGGCGACGCCTGAAGCGTAAGTGGCCAAGAGATCTTCTCGTGTAGTGCACAGTATAACTCCATGTAGTACAATCCAATGTTCCCTGGGTATTGTCAATGGACAACTTCCCACCACAAGTCAAAAATCATGCCAGATGTTATTATCATTCATATCATTTGCTTGTAATATTTACGGTATATATGTTGTTGGAAATAAACGAATAAATATTAAAAATAAAAAAAAAGGTTTAAATAAAACGTTTAAATATCGAGTTTGTTAATGATTGTTTGATTATTGCGACCGTTAGAGCGTTAACAGATATATATATAGTTTTGAAAGAACCTCGTTTTCGTCCTCTCATGGGTAGGATCGATGGAAACATGAGAAAACATTTCGAAAATCGCGTCATGAGCAAAAATTACGGGAGATCTGCTAAAACATCCGTCACGCAGGGGCTGGGTAAACTAAGCAGATTTCCCACCTGCAACACTTGTGATCTCCCTTATGGGAAATCAGCTATTGAGGTTGTACTCATGACGCGATTTTCGAAAACTTTCATCAAATGTCCATCGATCTTACCCAGGAGATGACGAAAATTAGGTCCGTTCAAAATTATGTGTGTATATATATATATATATATATGTGTGTGTGTGTGTGTGTGTGTGTCTTTTGCCGTTCTAGCGGTCGCAATTTTTGTTTGATCGTTACCAAACTCGATATTTAAACGTTTTATGAAAAACGACAGATCAATTTCGTTAATGGCTGAAATCGGACCAGTGGGAGGGGGGCGGGTTTAGAAGGGGGATTTTCGAAAATTCAGAATATCTCGTTTACTATACGTCGGATCAAAATTTTGTATAGAATCAATCTTATAGAAAAATAAATTTACTATAAATATTGTTCAATATATCTATACTCTATCTTGAATATTAACGGAGATAATTGCATTTTTATTAAGCGTAAAGGACGAGATGAAATCGGCCAACTTCGGTTGTAGTCCTGAGTTTCCGGCAAAAGCTAGTTCGGCCGTTTTTGTAACTGTTCGGCTCTCGTGAAATTTCTCTATTCTAAACTTCACGTAGGAGATCTGCTTAGTTTACGCAGCCCCTGCGTGACGGACTTGCTTGGTGGTTCCTAGCTCCTTCTCGTGGCTTAAGTTATGCAACCTATTAATACAAATACCTTCATGGTGGGTAATACGGAGACAGCTCTGACGACTCACCTGGAAAAAAATAAGTTGTGATAAATTCTTGAAAAATTCTCTCATATATATATATATATATATATATATATATATATATATATATATATATATATATAAAACAGTGTTTATTTATAAATTAAATGTTGCCTAAATAAATTTGAATTCCTTTTTTTCCGTGATTCAGGTTATTCGTAGACTACTATTGTGGAATTCGGGTAGAGCTGTCAGCCCATTTCTTACTCTATTGCTTAAACGTCCGTCACGAAGGGGCTGCGTAAATTAAACAGATTTCCCACATGCTGCGACGATAAACTATTGACATTTCATCATATATTTTTCTATTTCAAACCTAAACTCAAGTGACTAAAAGTAACTGTTCACTAGTGGTAAATGAAATGTCAAATATCGAGTATGGACAAATCATGTAATGATTTTCGAGCTAAGAACGTAAAATCTTGTAAACGTAAAGCAAGTTTTCCCCATCCCTCTAAACCCCCTTACTTCTCCGATTTCAGCTATTAACGAACGTGTCTATATTTTTTACATAAAACGCTTATATCTCGCGTTTGGTAACGATAAGACAAAAATGTTAACCCTAGCATTACACACACACACACACACACACACACACACACACACACACACACACACACACACACACACCCACACACACACACACACACACATATATATATATATATATATATATATATATATATATATATATATATATATATATTGTTGCGTGAAAGATTGGCAGAGAGAAAGAGCCGCGTGTTTGATTTAATTAGGGCCAATCTAAGTAGGGCCGCCGGCAGAATCTAATTAGGGCTTCCAGGAACTTCTAGACCTTTCCTTGGCTAGCCCCTTCTACAGGCATTTATAAGAGACACTGCCAGTACCTCAGTTCAGTGGTTGCTCGACGGTCTTCGAGGGAAGTTCAGCACTACACTGCGACTTAGTGCAGTGCGGTAAAGTGTTGTGCCGTGAATAAGAGTGTTGTGCCGTGTCTGTAAGCAACAGTTTAGTGCCGTGTTTAAGACAGTGCAGTGCCGCGAAGTAAAGGACAGTGGCGCGAATTAAAGGACAGTGCAGTGCCGTCGTTTTATGTGAAGAACAGTGACACTATCAGTGTAATTCTGTGAGTAGTAATAATTAACCAGGAGTATTGTGCATTGTGAAATAAATCGTGCAGTGTTAAACTGTGAAATTTGTGTGTTTGTTTAATTTTGCAATCCAAAAGAACTCTTATTAACAACGTTTATTACTGGTTTTGTAATAAAACGTAACAGTATATATTTGTCTGTTGCCACTCTAGCGGTCGCAATTTTGGTTTAATCGTTACCAAACTTGATATTTAATCGTTTTAAGTAAAAAGAAAGATTAAGTTTGGCTATGGAAAAGTCGGACAAGTGGGAGGGGGGAGGGTATACGTAAAAGGGGACGAATTTTGAAAATTCTTAATATCTCCGTTATTATGCATTGGATCGAAAAATTATATAAAACCAATCCTATTGCAAGTGTAATGTTCTATAAATGTTGTTGTGTACGTATTTTCACTATCTTGATTATTAACCAAGATATTTGCATTTCATAGTTTTCGGCATTCAATAACCCGCCCCCTCCCACTCCTACTCATATCATATTAACAATAAGCTATTTTATATTGAAGCACATTATTTAAAACATGAATACCAAATATTGTTCTCATTGAACATTTACTTTTTGAGATAAATGCAAATATGTGGCACACGTGGGAAATCGGCATAGTTTACGCAGTGCCTGCGTGACAGACTTTTAATGTTTAACGTATTATTTTG
>CM032233.1:9810000-9867500 GCA_019009955.1 Riptortus pedestris
TAACATTTTCCTATCCGACAGACTATAACAACGATATATTGAGTTGTGAGCATTACTGCCTAGGCGTGCCTATAGAAAAGCCCACTGACCCATCATCATGACAGTATTCCCCCAGTGTAGAATAACTCACTGAATAATTGTGTTACGAGAAAATGTATAAAACAACATTTGTATAGCATCAACAGTTTAACAAAATAGTTTCAGCTTTCGATGTTATTTATTTTAGCGGAGATATTTTGAGTGGTTGGCATCGCAGCCTTGTTCTCCTACATGAAAAGCTCACAGACCGATCATCATGACAACAGTTCTCCAGTTTAGAATAACTCACTTTATATTTGAGATAGTAGAAAATGCATAGAACAACAATTGTATAGCATCAGTCGTGTATATATGCATTAGCGTCCAATTTTCGCTGCTATTGTTAATTGGGATGGGTAGTAACAGGTCATCACCCTTTTCTAGCAAGGTACACTGGAGCGAGTGATAGGGTAAGCCGGACTTTCATTAATATCTCCGTTTCTACTGGTCCTGGAATATTGATTCTGGGGT
Source organism: Riptortus pedestris (assembly GCA_019009955.1). Classification (NCBI taxonomy): domain Eukaryota; kingdom Metazoa; phylum Arthropoda; class Insecta; order Hemiptera; family Alydidae; genus Riptortus; species Riptortus pedestris. The sequence continues at coordinate 9,810,550 of CM032233.1, forward strand.
CATTTTAAAGCACATCGAATACTCTATTGAACTACTTGATCGGCAATTTTTTAAGCAATTTTGCCAGATGCGATATAACGGTAGGATGAATTTTAAATGTGTACATACAGATTATAGGTACTAACAATACAATCAAAATCCCAAATTAACACTTTTATTTTTTCCCCCAATGTCCAACATTGCTGAAGGATCGCTCCAGTGTGCAAGGGTGGGACTTAGGATTTTAATTAATGAGTTCGTCACTAAATTAATTCCTATTTGCCCTGGCTGGAATCGAGCTCGCCACTCACCATATGGCATTCATGCTCACCATGTGGTGAACGCATGTTTACCATGTGACATTAAAGCAAACGCTTCAACTCCCTTGCCTATTCTGAGCCCCCTCAGTAATATATCTTAGATTGGTTGTGGCCATTACTGCTTAGGCTTGCCTTTTGAATACCCCACTGATCAGTCATCATGTCAACATGCCCCCACTGTAGAATAACTAAATTAATATTTCAGTTTCGAGAAAATGTATAAAATAACAATTGTATGGGATCAGTAGTTTTAACAAGATTGGTTCTATAACATTTTCCTATCCGACACATTATAACAGCGATATTTTGAGTTGTGGGCAATACTGGCTAGGCGTGCCTTTTGAATAGCCCACTGACCCCCCAACATTCCTCCGGGTGTGAATCTGAAGTAGTTTCTAGGTTCAAGAGGTGTGCTGGCACATGCAATTTACATTTGCCAATGCATGACTTGCTCAGCTCCTCCTTGCTTTCACAAATATTTGATGAAGCATAAGGAGAAAGTAGAATCTTTTTCTCCTTCGTTCTTCATCATTCAACTCCTTGATATCATTTGAACTAATAACTAGTAACTTGCGGGTAGCAATAAAAATGTTCTGTTAAAACATATGAGTAATGTCAGTGGGCCAAGATACATGAAGATATATCTCTAGGAGGAAAGGGGTTACTCTTGTTAGTTTTAACACTTCTTTTTACTGAGAAAAATCAGCTTTAAGCTTTTCTCCTTCAAATATCCATCGAGGTCCGTTCAAAATATTATATATATATATATATATATATATATATATATATTTGTCTGTTAACGATCTAGCGATAGCAATTTTTCGCTGATCGTTAATTAACGCGATATTTAAACGTTTTATATAAAAATAAATATCGAGTTAAGGACCAGGGGGGACCATTGATAACGTCGGATTGAAAAAGTGTATAAAAGCAGTCTTATTGAAAATTTAATGTTCTATAGAAGTTGTTATATACTTATTTTCACTGTCATGAATATTGACTGAGATATTTGGAATTATTAGTACACAGCCTTCAGTAAACACCCATTCCTACTCGTCATATTAACAATACTCTGTTATATCATGAACCAAAACTATCTTAAATCTTTAATAATAAATATTGTTTCCAAGAGGTTGTTAAAACAAGAAGTTTATTGATTGCGGTACTTAAAGAGAAAATCGGATTAGTAGAAGTAGGGGTTTACTCAGACCCAAAAAAATACAAATAACTCCGTTAATATTCGAGATAGAGAGACCACGTTTGAAAAAATAGTTGTGGAAAAATAAAAGTAGGAAAACATGGGTTATTTAGACATTTCAACACATTTCCATTAAGAAAAATCAGCTATTCAGGTTGTACTCATGACGCTATTTATGAAATTTTTCTTCAAATGTACATCAATCCTGCCTAGAAAATGATGAAAATAAGGTCCTCTCAAAATTGTATTATATATATATATATATATATATATATATATATATATATATATATATATATATATATCTGTCACCGCTCTAGCAGTCGCAATTATTTTTTGATCGTTACCAAACGATTTTAGTCGTTTTATGTAAACAGAAAGATTAAGTTCGTTAATGGCTGAAATCGGACCAGAGGAAGGGGGGGGGGTTTAGAGGGAGTAAATTTTGAAAATTCGAAATATCTCCTTTACTATAAGTCGGATTAAACAATTGTATAGAGTCAATCTTATTGCAAATTAAATGTACTACAAATATTGATATATACATTTATTCTCTACTTTCAATATTAACCGAAATATTTGCAGTTTTCAGCATCACTAAACCCCCACTTTTACTCGTGTTACATAAACAATACTTTCTTATATAATAAACGACATTATTTGAAGCTTAAATACCGAATATTTTCTTCAAGAGGCCTACATTATACGAGGTACATGCAAATATGTTCTGGTGACCCCCCCCCCCCTCCGTCGTAAGTTCTTGGACTACTAAAATTTTATTGATTGAGAAAAAGATTATTATGATTCATTATAAAATACAGTACTAGAAATAGTAGTATTCAATAAAATTAATATGTTATATTCTGATATGTTTCACTTATTTTTTTTTTCTTTCGGGTGAATCTTTCTCAGACCTGTTTGTTTACATTTCAGATGCTTCGCTGTGGGAAATTATAAAAATTTACTGAAAGATTTCTTATTATCGTTTGTATTTATTTACTTAATATTCACCGTGGAGTTGTGTTACCAGTATATAGATTTATCTATTGTTAAATTTCACGAGGGAAATCTGCTTAGTTTAATCAGTCCTTACGTGACGGACTTTTCTGCTAGTGCTGTTTTATACATTTTATATTAACTCAATTGCGCCATAAAGACACTACCCTTAAACCCTCAAAAATCCAAAATAGTTGTTTTTCACAAGTCCCCAAGAAAAAAAGAAGCTAAAACCCCTGTTTTGGAATGATAAAACACTGGAAGACGACAACTCATATATATATCTCTGAGTATATATATATATATATATATATATATCTGTCATTATACCAGCCCCCAACACGAAGATTATCTTAAATTCAAAGTGAATATTCAGAAAGTAAGATTAGTAAGTCAACTTAGAATTTCAAATAAAGATTACTTGAAGCTGTACCACAATAAAAAAATGATTTAATTAAATCCGGAGAAATTTGTGAATGCTGCCAGGAATTTATAACGAACGGATTAAAACATTTATTATTGCAATGCTCGGAATACAGCTATTACAGAGAGCAATACTTGAAGAAGTTTATAGCCACAAGTGATGACTTAATGTCACTGGAAAATATCCTTCACATTGAGGACATTTATAAATTGAACATGATTTACTCATTCCTGTCAGCAGTATGCAACTAGGCAACGACATAGTTTATACCATTATCTTGAAAATTAAACCCTACAATTTAGAAATGTCCAACGAAGTCAATTAATGCGTCACAGTAAACAAATAAACAAAAGTAAATACTTATATGTTGAATAGTACTAATCAGATTAAATTATAAAGAATTTTAGAAGTTTGAGTATCTGGGTAACATTTAATAAAAAAAAATATGTAAAATGTATTATTTTATTGTAGTAGGTTAATATTATGTCACTATTTCTTATATATATATATATATATATATATATATATATATATATATATATATATATATTCTTTTTGTAAATTACTTGTAAGATTACTAATACTAAATGGGCCAGACTCAGGCTAAAATATATGTACATATTAGCCAATAAAATCTATCTATTTATCTATCTTAACTCAATTAGCAGGCGTGTTATTAGTACTTTCTTGTTCACTAGTCATATCACGACTTCGGAAATGTGCTTACTTTACACAACCCCTGCGTGACGGACTTTTTTACTCCGAGTGAAACTCTTCAGCCAACCTTTGTAGGAAATATAACGTTTTTTTTTTTTGTTGCCTGCAGACATTAATCCATAGGCAGCTTAGCCTATCTGCTACCACTTTCTCCCAGCCATTTCTACCACTCATACCTCCTATCTTCTCTTTAAGGCCCACTGACCCAAATATTTTCTTTTCTTCACCTACACCCTGCACTGCAGTTGTTTTAGAACTGTACTCTTGGAGGCTGGGCAGGTAACAAAATAAACTCCGTCACGCAGGGGCTGCGTAAACTAAGCAGATTTCCCACGTGAAGTTTTACAATAGAGAAATTTCACGAGAGCCGAGCAGTTAATGAAACGGCTGAACTAGCTTTTGGCGGGAAAGTCACTTCGTCGTTAGCCGCTCAGATTTAATAAAAATGCAAATATCTCGGTTAATATTCAGGATAGAGAATAAATGTATATAACAATATTTCTAGTAAATTTAATTTGTAATAAGATTGATTCTGTGCAACTTTTCGATCCGACTTATAGTAACGGAGATATTTCGAATTTTCGAAAATCCTCCCCTCTAAACCCCCTCTCCCACTTGTCCGATTTCAGCCGTTAACGAACTTGATCTTTCTTTTTACATAAAACGACTAAATACCGAGTTTGGTAACTATCAAACAAAAATTGCGACCGCTAGAGTGGTCAAAGACAAATATATATATATACAGTTTTGAACGGACCTCATTTTCGTCATCTAATAGATAGGATCGATGGACATTTGAAGAAAAATTTCGAAAATTCCGTCATGAGTACAACCTCAATAGCTGATTTCCCTTAAGGGAAATCTGCTAAAACCTCAGCCTTACTTGGATTGTTGACAGACTGCTGGGCTCACAATCTTATGAGTGAAATGAAAAGTCCGGCACTTAGGGGCTCCGTAAACAGTAGATAAATCTAGGCACTGGTAACACCGCGAATATTGAGTAAATAAATAAAAACGGTAATGAGAAATCTTTCAGTCAATTCACAAGATATTAATCTCTACAACGGAAAGCGCCTGAAACAAATAGGGCAGCCACCCTCGCAGAGCTGAATACATAGATAGAAATATTCTTCACCGGAAAGAAAAAAAAATACTGAAATATATCTGAATATAAAATATTAAGTTTATTGAAAACTATTTACTATAGCTAGTGCTGAATTTATTGTGAATCAGAATAATTTTTATCCCAATCACTCAAATTTTAATAATCATAAAACAAAAGGAGGGGGGAGGGACCAACAGAACAAATTTGCATATATCTCACAAATTAAAAGTTCACTGAGAACAATGTTTGGTATTTAACCTTGTAATGAGGTAGTTGATATAACAGCTAGTAATTAGTATGACATGAGTAGAAGTTAGGGGTTTAATGAAAGCGGAAAACTATAAAATCCGAATATCTCAGTTAATATTCATTATACAGAAAATTTGTATAGAATAACATTTATAGATCAGTCAATTTTCAATAATATTGGTTCTATACAATTTTTTGCGCAGACCTATAGTAACGGAGAAATTTCTAATTTTCTAATCATAATTTTTTTTATCTCAATCACTCAAATTTTAGGAACCCAAGATAAAAAAAGGGGAGGGGTAGTGTTCTCAACAGAACGTGATTGTATTTATCTCACAAAGTAAAAGTTCAACGAAAACAATATTTGGAATTTAACCTAGGAACGAAGTGGTTCATGATATAACAGCTAATAGTTAATTCCGGAGTTGGATTGGGGGTTTACTGAGGGCTAAAAACTAAAATATGGAAATATTTCGGTTACTACTCAAAATAGAGAAAACATGTATATAACAACATTTATAGGTTATTACATTTACAGTAAGATTGAAACCATACTTCGATTAGATCCGACTCATAATTTCGATTATATATCATATTCATATTTCGATTATATATCGAGTTTGGTTACGATCAAACAAAACTTGCGAATTTATAATGAATCAGAATAACTTTAAATAACTCAGAATAAATTTTAATAACTCATATTATTGTAGTCCAAGAACTAAAGAAGGGGGGGGGGGGGGAGGTTCAACAGAACGTGTTTGTATATATCTCACTAAGTAATAGCTTATAGGAGTGACTAAACGAATTTCACGAGAGCTGAACAGTTACGGAAATGGCCCAAGTAATTTTCGGCGGAATCTCATGAGAACCGACAATAGCCAATCTAATCTCGTCCGTTATCCCCACACACCTAATAAAAATGCAAATAATGAGTCGATATTCAAGATAAAGAATAAATCTGTATTACAATATTTATAGTAAGTTTAATTTGCAATAAGATTAGTTCTATACAAATTTTTGATCCGATATATAGTAACAGAGTAATTTCGAAAATTCCCTTCCCCTCCCACTGGTGACATATCAGCGATTAACGAACTTGATCGTTCTTTTTGCATAAAATGCGTATACATCGAGTTCGGTAACATCAAACAATAATTTCGACCTCTGTGTGTGTGTGTGTGAACGGATATCATTTTTGTCTTCTACTAGGTAGGATCGATGGAAATTTGAAGAAAGTTTTCGAAAATCGCGTCATGAGTACAACCCCAATAGCTGATTTCCCTACCAAATGAAGGGACTAAACTGGATTGAGATATTACTCAACTCTTGAGTAAATAAAAGCAGAACAGTGTAGAAATTGTAGAATGATCGCGTAGTATTAACTCCTTTTTATTGACAGTAAGCCCCAGAATGGAGGAAGAGGAAGAGGTTTTTGCCAGAACAAACATACAATGAATTTCAAAGGGAACTATAAAAAGAAAAAAAAAAAGTAATACTTAATCCAAAAGAGTTGCAGTGAATAGCTCGTATGTCTTTTTCACAACAAACTATTTTTTCAAATTACTTGAGAAGGGAGGATTAAGCGGAACAAATTGATCTTCATACCTATAGCAATCATTTCTTATAAACTGGGCAACATTTCCAGGAGCCTCTTTCTTCACAGCTTCACCCTCCGAGATCCTACAGCAGATCCCCGAGAAATGATGGTGTATTTGATGTTATTCAACAAAGGGAGATCAACATTTCAATAGTGCTCGCGATGATTAATTTTGCCCATCAAGACGTATTTGGAAGTACGGTACATGAATGGGATACTAATGAGGCTCAAATGCCGTTTTGGAGATTAATCAGCTATTGAGGTTGGTTTGGTTGTTTGTTACATAAGGTTTTAGTGCGAAAAGCTACTAAGTTATCATCGCCCTGTAATATCTATAACTCTCGTTTTGATTAAGTACCTGCATTTTGAGAGTAAACTATCAATATTGCAATTTTTATAATTATATCCTCACCCACATTGCCATTTTAAATTTAACAATATAAATGAGGATACAAAGGAACCTGTAATTTAAATGTCTTTATACATATTTCTAATTTTCACCAAATTAAACAATTTATCTATATATTTTGGGTCCTCACCAAGGGCCACTGCTATATTATTGGAACTATTGCATTCGTTTCGAATATTTGTATAGGTATGGCATTCCATTAATATGTGGTAGATAGTCAAGTCTGTGCTACACTTCCCCGAAATCGAGGGTTGATCTTTGTCATAAGATAACCATGCGTAAATCTTGTGTGCCCTATTCGGAGTCTTCCTAATACGACTTCATCTCTTCTGTTGACTCTTGTCGAATATTTCCATGAAGGTTTTAATAGTTTTTAGTTTATTGCTCTGGGGTTCGTTCCACATTTGTTGCCAGCGTTTATCAATTTCTTCTTTGAGTGGTTGAGAGAGCTCTGTAGATATAATTGTTGGGGTGATGGAGTCGAGTTGGTGGGGGCTGCTCTGACTGGCTATTGAGGACGTACTCATGACGCGATTTTCGATTTTTCTTCTTCAAATGTCCATCGATCCTACCCTGGAGTTGACGAAAATGAGGTCCGTTCAAAATTGTGTGTGTGTGTGTGTGTGTGTCTATATATATATATATATATATATATATATATATATATATATATATATATATATATATATATATAAATATATATCTGTGTGTGTGTGTGTGTGTGTGTGTATTTCTGTTACCGCTCCAGTGGTCGCAATTATTGTTTAATCGTTACCAAACTCGATATTTAGTTGTTTTATGTAAAAGAAAGATCATTTATTTATACAGGAGCACCCGAATCTTGGCGATTTGGCTCAAAGATTCACAATGTAAAATGAAAACAAAATTATAGAAAAATAACAAAAACTGAAACAACAAATAAACATTAAATACATCAAATAATCATTAAATACTAGTAATAAAGACAATTAATAAACATAAGACATAAATACACATTAGATAAACAAACATAAATAAACATTAGACTAGTAATAAAGACAATAATTTAAAATGGTTTTAATAAAAAAATTATGTTATTCCTATATATTATTACATTTATGTTATTATTATTATTTTTTTATTTATTTAGTTTTGTGCCCCATAGCGATGGTGATTTGCATTATTAGGATGATATATTTACTCCTTCATGTGCTTACCTTTTTTTGTACTTTTATATTATGGAAAATATTTCTTTAATATCTGATTCTTTCTCATATCCGTGCTTTGTCCAAAGAATATAATAAAAGTTAACCCTTTTAAATCTTTTTAGGTATGCTGTAGACCTTTTCTATTTTGTATTATATGTTTTTGTAAATGTTGATGTGTTTTAGATATGTTAGTATTTGTGGAATATATTGGCTGCTGTCAGTTAATAGTTCTGTCATATCGTGGGGTATGTGAAGGTTTTCTCGTTGGATGCAGTCTGTCAGTATGTGTTTTATCGTAAGGTGTTTGTTGCAGTATTCGCATATAGGGTTACAAGAAGAAAGGTCAAGTTTGTTTACAAACTAAAATCGGACCTGGGTGAGGGGGGTGGGTTAGAAGTCAAGAATTTCGAAATATCTCCGTTACTATACGTCGGATCGAAAATTTGTATAAAAACAATCTTATTGCAAATTAAATTTACTATAAATATTGTTCGTTACATATTTCCCTTCTATTGAGAATTAACCGAGATATTTGGATTTTATAGTTTTATTTAGTTAAATGTTTGGATTTTATTTTAGTTACAGTAAACCCCTATTCCTACTAGTGTCATATTAATAATAAGCTGTTATATCATGAACTGCTTCATTACAAGGTAAAATACCAAATATTGTTTTCCACAAACCCTTATTATAGGAAATACTAACAAATACGTTCTGAAATTATTCAGATTCATATCAAATTACTCTATTACCTATAGTAAATAGTTTTCAATAAAACTAATATGTTATATTCAAATATATTTCATTAATTGTTGATATTTCCGGAATAGAATAATTCTGTCTATTCAGCGCTGCGAAGTTGGCTGCCCTGTTTGTTTGCAATTCAAACGCTTTGGGTTGTACATATTATTAACTTCTAAATTGACTGATTTTTTATTACCGTTTGTATTTATTCCGATGGTGTTACCAGTATGTACATTTATGTTGTAAGGGGAAATCTGCTTAGTTTACGCAGCCCCTGCGTGGCGGAAATACTCAGTAAAGATTAGGTACATTAAATTATTGTTAAAATTTAAATTGGAGGTTTAATGTAATGATTTCTAGTTATTTCTTGAACAGTGAGATACATTTGTCGACTATTATGGATTTATCCATTCAATCTGCCAGAGCAAATGGTTGTTTGCATTCCCTGAAAACCCGCAACGGTGAAATTACTAAGGGTTCCTATTTAATTCGAGCCTAATCTACAGACCTGGCTGATCGCGTGCCCGTGTAGAAGTTATAAAGTTGATGTTCGAAGCGAAATAGTCCTGGAAAACAGTTGGGTAATTTCCCACAAACTAATGCTTCTTTCATAGGCCGAACGACGGTTTGAGTTGCTGAGAGAAGTAAGCCCTTTTAGCAGCTGTTATTGAGGGTGTACTCATTGCAAGATAATCGGAAACTGTCTTCAAATGCCCATCGATCCTACCAAGAAGATGACGACAATGAGGTCCGTTCTAAATTATATATATACAGTTTTGAACGGACCTCATTTTCGTTATCTCCTAGGTAGGATCGATGAGCATTTGAAGATAAATTTCGAAAATCTCGTCATGAGTACGACCTCAATAGCTCAATTCCCCTAAGGGAAATCTGCTAAAATCATGTATATAATGTCATTGAAAGGTAATTAATCTCTTACTTTCAATGTTGTATCTCTTCCGATGTTGGTCTTACTTACCGACACAATAGATGAGTGGAACAGAGAATGGACAACATGTAACAAATCTTACAGCTTACATCAATACATACCAAATATAACTCACAACAACTACAACACAAAAGGTCCGTTCAAAACTGTGTGTATATATATTTGTCTGTTACTGCTCTAGCGGTCGCAATTATTGTTTAATCGTTACCAAACTCGATATTTAGTCGTTTTATGTACAAAGAAAGATCAAGTTCGTTACCACCTAAAATCGGACCAGGGGGAGGGGTGGGGGGTTTGGAGGGTAGGATGTTCGAAAATTCAAAATATCTCTGTTACTATACGTCGGATCGAAACATTGTATAGAACCAATCTTATTGAAAATTAAATGATCTATAAATGGTTTATTGAACATGTTTTCATTATCTTTAATATTAACCGAAATATTTGCGTTTTTTAGTATTCGGCCTTCAGTAAACCCCCACTCCTGTTTACGTCATATCAACAATATGCTGTTATATTATGAAGCACTTTGTTTGAAGCCTAAATAACAAATATTGTTCTCATTGAATGTTTACGTCATTGAGATATGCAAGTGGGAAATGTGTTTAGTTTACGCAGACCCTGCATGACGGACTTTTTATATCTCAAATATTAACCGTGATATTGGCATTTTTTTAAAAAATTTCAGCCTTTAATAACCATAACTTGTCATCGCACGTTATGAATAAGCCATCATATCGTGAATCGTCTTATTTCAAGCTGCAATACAAAATAGTCTGTTAAACATATCGTTTCTAGATGAGATACAAGCAATTACATTCATATGACCCACCCCTCCCCCCCTACCCCAGCCCGTCTTTTGTTCTTGGATAACTAAAATTAGAGTGATTGAGATGAAAATTATTCTGGTTCATTATAAATTGCAGCACTAGATATAGTAAGTAGTTTTCTATAAAATAAATATATTATATTGAGCTATATATAATTTGACGTTTTAGCAGATTCCCTTTATGGGAAATCAGCTATTGAGGTTGCACTCAAGCTGCGATTTTCGAAAAATGGCCATCAATCCTACCCATAAGATGACGAAAATGAGGTCCGTTCAAAATGCTACACACACACAAAAATATATATATATATATATATATATATATATATATATATATATATATATATATATATGAGGTGTGTTGTTCTTTTCGGAGCTTTGGTCAATGTTGGTGAAATGAATCTTAGTTTATGCCAATATTTCGAGATTTTTATTTTCTCTTCCTCAGGGCAAGACTAAATATGTTCATAGACTAGTATACATTCTTATTGCACTATGACTAGGGGGGAACCCTAGTCATAGTGCAATAAGAATGTATACTAGTCTATGAACATATTTAGTCTTGCCCTGAGGAAGAGAAAATAAAAATCTCGAAATATTGGCATAAACTAAGATTCATTTCACCAACATTGACCAAAGCTCCGATAAGAACAACACACCTCATATAAATACAACCTGGTCGAAAACATCAGCACAATTATATATATATATATATATATATATATATATATATATATATATATATACTTGTCTTTCACCACTCCAGCTGTCGCAATGTTTTTCTAATCGTTACCAAACTGTATGATATATTAGGCTGAAATCGGATGGGGGGAAAGGGGCGGGTGTAATTTTGAAAATTTGAAACATCTCCATTATTATAAGTCGAATCAAAATGTTTTATAGAACCAATCGTATTGTAAATTTAATTACCAAAAAGTTATAGATTTCAGCCTCCAATAAACCCCCCCTTCCCTTCTTTGTCATCGCAAAGTAAGAACAAGCCAACATATCATGAACCGTCTTATTTCAAGCCGAAATACCAAATATTGTGTTCAACAAATAATTCCTAAATGAGATACATGCTTTGGTCTACCAATATATTTGGTTGAGGTTTTATAAAACAAAATAATTATCCATCTCTGAAATTTTCAGATCTATCCACACAAAATCTCTGAGATCATAAATAGACACAAGTCGAGAGCCATTAGTTCCTAAGCCATACCTTACTTTCTTGGTTAACGTTATATCTGAATAGGTTTTTGATCATATTTAATGAAGGGTCTACTAGTTTTATATAGCTTTGAAAACTGGAGAACTATTGAGCTTCCAATATTGCTTAGCATGAAGTAGTAATTCACTCAACCGCAAAAAAAAACCGGACACTTAGATTTAGTCTTATAACTTTGTTAAATACTTAATATATATGTATATTAATCTTTTTAATTAAAATAATTGGTTAATCTATAGCAACAACAACAAACAAAACAAAATCTGCCAAAAGTGAATAATTTTTATTGATTATTTACACAAAAATACAAAATAACAAAAAAAAAAGAAAAAGATAAATTAACACATTTAAAAAAAAAAAAAATTATTTTTCATTTTTATTACAGTGAATGGTAGACTTCGCTACCCCAAGCGTTTTGGCAATGTAACGTAAGCTCCGGCCTTCCATCTAAGTTTGAAAGACCCATTATTCTGGACCGAAATAAAAATAAAACATTAATTAAAGAAAATGATTGGTTAATAATTAAAGATGTTTAAATGTGCGAAAAACTACTTACAGTTTAGAATAGATCAACTTCACGACAAATAAATCTAATCTAAGTTTTATCTAATTGTTTACTAATCCTGAAGGGATTAGTTCAATGTACTTAGACTCTAAATTCTCTGTAATAACTAGAATACCCACATAAAGAAAATTGCTGAAAATTAGCTTTTATTACGACAAAAATTAAGTGTCTGGTTTTTTTGCGGTTGAGTGTATTTTAGTTTAAAAAACTGTTGATTAAATACATTTGTTCAATTTAAAATTGAAGCGGCAATAAACTATACCAGCCCCATCTGTTAGCAACTAAACCGACCAAGGATGTCCCCTGGAGAGTGCTGACCTCTACAGCCTACTTTGTGAATACTACCTGAGAGGGCATCCTTGGGTTCAAAGTGCAAGAGATAAGGAAGACAGGCTGGGACAGTTGAGTGAGTAGGACAGAGGAGAGTAGAGCCTTCCATGTGCACCAGCAGTTCTAGCTTTTCTCACACCCATTTCTTTAGAACTTCCAGCATGAGTGAGTAAAGGAAGGATCATCCAGGGGGAGAACAGGATGGAGAGAAGAAGAGGGAGAACACCATAGCAGCATCCAGGACAGTATCACCATATCAACAGTATCCCTTGAAGTAATGTATACTAACTCACTAACACATATATGCCCTGCAATAGCCCACCCCACCATATCTTGTAATTATTCAATATACTATTAATGGTAATAACCGTCTTATAAATCATGGTCCTCTGGTATCAAATCACACATGCAAAACTTACATGAACCAGCACCTCTCTTAAAATATTTACAAGCCGTTAGCGGGCATATGCATTAAACAATGCTTAAAGAATATCTGAGTATCATTTCTAGACCACGATTTTTTTAATTATAGACTAAGAGTCCCTTTGCTAAGAAATACATGCCAATACCCTGACGAAACTCTCCCCTCCCCCGTCTTCTACTACTAATTAGATTACTAAAATTAGATTGTTTGAGATGAAAATTATTCTGGTTCACAATACATTGCCGAACTAGATATAGTAAATAGTTGTCAATAAAATTAATATATTTTATTGAGATCTATTTCAGTAATTGTTTTTATTTCCGGCCAAGAATATTTCAGCTCCGAAAGGTTGGCTGACCTGTTTGTATACAATTCAGAAGCTTTCCGTTGTGTAGGTTATTAAAATGTAAGTTGACTGAAAGATTCCTCATTGTCGTTTGTATTAGTTCACTTAATATTCACGCACATTTGAAGACATATTTCGTGGATTACGATAAGGGAAGTCTGCTAAAAAATGAGTTTGACTGGTCGGTGGCGTTACAGAGTGAATCGGTCGAAATTAATGATAGGTTGTAAGGGAAAAGCTAGACGGGGGAGCGGGGTGAAAGGACCCCCGTCGCTCTCTTTCTTACCATCCAAATCCTATTGCCAAGCCAACTCGGTTCATTTATCTAAATTATTCCAGCTAGCTAAAGCTCCGCTTGCTTTTTCTCCCTCATAGGCTTTTTGCTCCTGGCTCACCTTTCGACCACGGCTTACAAGCCCCAAACACCTCCAAGCAGCTTCCCTATAGGCACACATGCCCAATCGTTTTAGCAGATTTCCCTCAAGGGAAATCAGCTAGACAGGTCGTACGTATAACACGATTTTCAAAAATTGTCTTCAAATGTCCATTGATCCTTCCAAGGAGATGACGAAAATGAGGTCCAATCAAAATTATATATATATTTGTCTGTTAACGCTCTAGCGGTCGCAATTTTTGCTTGATCGTTACCAAACTCGATATTCTGTCGGTACGTAAGTCTTTTTTAATGTATGCGAGATTAAATTACCTTTAATGACCATATATACATGATTTTTATATCTCAAATATTAGCCGTGATATTGGTATTTTTTTTTTTAAAAAATTTCAGCTTTTAATAACCCCAACTTCTTTGTCATCTCACGTTATGAATAAACCAGCAAATCGTGAATCGTTTAATTTCAAGCTCCAATACGAAACGTCCGTCACGCAGGGGCTGCGTAAACTAAGCAGATTTCCCACGTAAAGTTAAACAATAGAGAAATCTGCATACGAGAGCCGAACAGTTCGGAAACGGCCGAACTCTCTGTTGAAAAACCAATGGGAAACGGAATATCGCAATTTTTGATTTCAGGCCTCCCATAACCCCCGCTCCAGTTTGGACCTAACTATTTAAATGTAGCTTATAATCATGGAAGAACTAGTGGCTAATTCACATACCGAGTTGTGTTAAGGTCGGTTCAATCGTTAGTGACCAATGATATTGATTGTTGGCTCTCGCTTTAGTGCATATCTCTTTTATACTTTGAAATACGACAAAAGTAAATATAACAAAAGTAACTTTAAATAACAAAATAAACAACTTTTGTCATGTGCATATTTGCAGAAAAACTAATAGAATACGAAATACCGCTATTTTTAATTTCAGGCCTCGCTTATATCCCCCACTCCTACCCGTCCCTTGAAACGTTGGTATGGCTTGTTATAATGAAGGCGTTAGCGCTAATACACGTACCGCGTTTTGTTTGGTTCAATTGAGTCTTTATGCCAAATAAAAATTGTTGACTCCCACTATAATGTTTAGCGTATGACGCATTTATACTTCGGTATACGACGAAAGTGTATAAAACAAATGTGTCTAAATAACAAAATAAACAACTTTTGTTATGTGCATATTTGCCGAAAATTGGAAACGAAATATCGCTATTTTTAATTTCAGGCCTCCCTTATATCCCCCACTCTTGTTCGTCACAGAGAATATTAATACAGTGGAATCCCGATATTTTGTATCCCGATTATTCGTATTTCCGGATAATTCGTACAAACTTGCCGGTCCTTAGAGAAAATCCCGATATATGGTATAAATAACCCCTCGGTAATTCGTATCAATTTTATGTTCGAGGTCACCTAAAAACGTCTTATAATTCGTATTTCCAGTGCTAAACAACTCGTTAATTCGTACTGTTTGCAAGAGGGGGAGAGAGGCCAATGAGAGACCAGAGAGCAGAATGAGTGCGAGATAATTTTCCGAGGAAACCACGTAATTCCTACTGTTTTTACAGAGACAAAGGGGAGAGCGAGTGAGAGAGACAACTTTTCTATGAACTCTCGTATGAAATTCGAACTTTTTTCACTGAAAGGGAAAGGTTTAGGAATTTCATTGATCTTTTCTTACAAAGTTTTTTTCCTTTCTACAATTCAGTCTCGTTTCTGTTACCGTTGTGATAAGTTACCATGCCCCCGAAAAATGTTAGCCTCTCTATTAAAGAGAAACAACAAATTATAAACGCCGTCGCTAGTGGTTGTAAGCAAATTGATGTATCCAAACGTTTTAACGTCCCTCGTTCCACAATAACATCGATTCTAAAGAACAAAGATAAAATTACATCCCAGTCATCGGACAGCAAAATAAAACGCTTCAAGACTGGCGATTATCCACAACTTGAAGATAAGGTAAAACAATGGTTCGCGCAAGCAAGAAATTCAAATGTACCAGTTGGAGGAAATATTTTAAGGGAAAAAGCCCGAGTTTTTGCAGAAAAAATGGGTATTGAAGACTTTCGTGCAAGTGATGGATGGTTCGACAGATTTAAAAAACGACACAACATAAAATTTAAGAAGCTTAGTGGGGAGAGTGCAAGTGTGTCAGATAACGTTTGTTCAAAGTGGAAGGACGAATTGAAAAAAATAATCGAACCTTATGACAATAAAAACATATTCAATGCCGACGAAACGGGCCTGTTCTATAAATGTCTCCCTGATCGGTCTATGTGCTTCAAGGAAGAAAAATGCCATGGCGGAAAAAATAGTAAGGAACGTGTAACAATACTGTTGGCAGCCAATATGGATGGATCGGAGAAATTAAAACCACTCATGATAGGTAAGTCGGCCAAACCAAGATGTTTTAAAAAACATAAAATCATTTCCAATGACCTATCGTGCAAATAAAAAATCATGGATGACGGGAGAGTTGTTTAACGAATGGATACAATTAATTAATGTAGATATGAAAAAAAAACAGCGAAAAATTTTGCTTTTCATCGATAATTGTTCGGCCCACAATTCAATCCCCTCTCTCAGCAATGTTAAAGTTGTGTTTTTACCCGCCAATACAACTTCTAAGTTGCAGCCTCTGGACCAGGGCATAATTAAAACTTTCAAAACGTTTTACCGCAAAGAAGTAGTGATGCAGCTTCTTGACAGAATCGAGGATGGACTGAATCATAAAATTACTTTATTTTCAGCTATGAACATAGCTGACAAGGCATGGCAAAACGTTAGCGAGACCACAATAAAAAACTGTTTTCGAGCCTGTGGTTTTAGCAAAGAGGAACTTCCGTTTACAGATGATGCAGAACAAGACGTTGAAAGTCTTTTAGAATGGGATCGCCTTTCACAAAATGAGGAAAATCACATAACATTCGAAGATTTCGTCCATTTTGACGACGGCCTGGCAGTAGCAGGAATGTTGACCGACGAAGAAATTTTAGCTCCACCTGAGGACGTTGACGGTGAAGAGGGAGAGGGAGATGAAGATGACGTACCAATAATTAATGCTAAGGATGCTAAACAATACGTCAACAATGTGCGCCATTTTTTGGCGAAATCAGATGTTGGTGATGAGGTATTTTTTGCTCTGAACACTCTTGACAGAGCAATTGACAATACACGAATGCAAGGGTTGTGCCAAAAAAAAATTACGGATTTTTTCTAGCAAAGATGTTTACTTGTTGACTATTTATATATATATCGTATGTATCATTTAGTAAAACTAATTTATTGCATAGTCTTGATTCTTACCAGACATGTATGGTTTTCTTAATAAACGCATGTTAACATTAAAATGTTTTTATTTTTTTTTTATTTTGTACTCCCGTTATTTGGTATTCCCGATAATTCGTACTAAATTGTCAGTCCCCTGATGATACGAATTATCGGGATTCTACTGTATAGCCTAAAGTCTAAGTTGGATTAGTAGTAACATACATACCAAATTTCATAAAATTTTGATTCAGCAGTTTATGCGTGAAAAGTTAACAAACAAACAAACAGACACGAAAGAAACAAATTGCAGATATCGTGTCTATGACATGTGAAACGAAAATGTATCGTGAAATTTTGAGAAAAAAAATCAATGTACAGACAGAGGTTACAATTGTATACATATATATATATATATATATATATATATATATATATATATATATATATATATCTATATGGACACACCATACTAATTAGATTAATTTTTTTTTATACAAACTAATTTGTTTGTTAGCAGATTTTCCTTAAGGTAAATCAGCTATTGAGGTTGTACTCATGACGGAATTTTCGAAATTTTTCTTCAAATGTCCATCGATCCTACCTAGGAGAAGACGAAAATGAGGTCCGTTCAAAACTATATATATATATATATATATATATATATATATATATATATATATATATTTGTCTGTTACCGCTCTAGCGGTCGCAATTTTTGTTTGATCGTTACCAAACTCGATATTTAGTGGTTTTATGTAAAAAGAAAGATCAAGTTCGTTAACGGCTAAAATCGGACAAGTGGGAGGGGGAGTTTAGAAGGGAGGATTTTCGAAAATTCGAAATTTTTCCGTTACTATACGTCGGATTGAAAAATTGTACAGAATCAATCTTATTGAAAATTAAATTTACTATAAAAATTGTGATATACATTTATTCTCTATCCAGAATATTAACCGAGATATGTGCATTTTTATTAAATCTGGTCGCCTAACGGGACGGGTGACTTTCCCGCCAAAAGCTAGTTCGTCCGTTTCCTTAACTCCTCGACACTCGTGAAATTTCTCTATTGTAAAACTTCACGTGGGAAATCTGCTTAGTTTACGCAGCCCCTGCGTGACGGACTTTTTTCTTTGTGAATAGGTGAGCATTTCTTGGCCGCACCCTGCTCTTACACGATAATACAGTATTGACGCTAAACCACTTGGGCTCCATTTCAGCTTGAAATATTATACGATAAGTAAACAGACCTTTTCAATGTCAGTTACAACATTCCGGTAATTACTCCGTTTCAAGGACTCTGCAATTACACTTCAAAACTTATCTTTTCAGACAACAGCAATACTCAGACGCGCAGTCAGCAAGAACAGATTGAACAAGAAAGAGATTGTTGTTTGTTTCATGAGGTTTTAGAGAGAGAAACTACTAGGTTATCAACGCTCGGTAATATCTATAACTCTCGTTTTAGTTAAGTACCTGCACTTTGAGAGTTAACAGAGTTTAAGTAAATTTTCAGTATTGAAAATTTTAGCAGATTTCAGTTAAGGGAAATCAGCTATTGAGGTTGTACTCATGACGGAATTTTCGAAATTGTTCTACAAATTTCCATCGATCCTACCTAGTCGATGAAATAAATGAGGTCCGGTCAAAACTGTATTTATATATATATATATATATATATATATATATATATATATATATATATATATATATATGTATATTTGTCTGTTACCGCTCTAGCGGTCGCAATTTTTGTTTGATCGTTACGAAACTCGATATTTAACCGTTTTATGTAAAAAGACAGATGAAGTTCGTTAATGGCTGAAATCGTACCAGAGGGAGGGGGGGGTTTAGAGGGGGGATTTTCGAAAATTCCAAATATCTCCGTTATTATGCATCGGATCGAAACATTGTATATAACCAATGTTATTGCAAATTAAATTTACTATAAATATTTTTATATACGTTTATTCTCTATCTTGAATATTAACCGAGATATTTGCATTTTTCAGTTTTCAGCAAACCGCCACTTCTACTCATGTTACGTAAACAATACTCTGCTACATAATAGATCACATTATTGGAAGTTTAAATACCAAAAATTGTATTCAAGAGACCCTTATTATACGAGATACGTGCAAATATGCCCTGGTGACCCAACCCCCCATCTTAATGTTTTGGACTACTAAAATTTTATAACAATTATTCAGACTCATTATTAATGACATTACTAGATATAGTAAATAGTTCTCAATAAAATAATGTGTTATATTCTGATCTATTTCAGTAATTGTTTTTCTTTCCGGTGTTAGCCGGGTCGACCCGTTTGTTTACATTTCTAACCTAACGCTTCCTGTCGGCAGGTTATTGAAATTGGATGAAACATTTCTTATTTCCGTTAGTATTTAATCACGGTGCTGTTGTGTTACCAGTATGTAGATTTATCTATTACTAAACTTCACGAGGGAAATCCGCTTAGTTTACGCAGCCCCTTGCGTGACGGACTTTTTTTATCATTTGCTAGGTAGAATCGATGGACGTTTGAGGAATGTTTTCAAAAATCGCGGCATGAGTACAACCTCAATTTCTGATTCTGAAAATTAAAAGTATCTTCGTTATTATTCATCTGATCGAAAAATCGTATAGAAGCAATGTTATTAAAAATTTAATTGTCTATAAATGTTGTTACATAATTATGTTCGCTGTCATGAATATTAAACGAGATATTTGCATTATTTAGTTTTCAGCCTTCAGTAAACCCCGACTTCTACTTATGTCGTATTGAAAATGTCCAGTCCGTCACGCAGGGGCTGCGTAGCCTAAGCAGATTTCGAACGCTAAGTTTTACAATAGAGAAATCTGCATACTGGTAACACTTAAAACCACCGTGAGTAACGGTAATGAGAAAGTTCAGTTAATTTTATTAAGCTCCCAACGAAAACGGCTTCTGAATTTTAAATAAATAGTTAAACCAACTACTCAGAGCTGAACAGATAGAAAAAAATATTACTAAAAAATTTCTGAGTATAACATATTAACTTTATTGCAAACTATTTACTATATCTAGTACTGTAATTAATAATGCATCAGATTAATGTTTATCGCAATCACTCACATTTTAGTAGTCCAAGAACTAACGGAGAGGGGTGGTACCAACAGAAAGTATTTGCTTAGATCTCACAAAATGGAAGCTTACACAAGTTTCTAAAACAATTTCACGAGAGCCAAACAGTTACGAAAACGGCCGAACTAGCTTTCGACTAAAACTTAATAATAGAACCGACAGTAGCCGATCTCATCTCGTCCGTTATCCGCAAACACTTAATAAAAACTCACATATCCGGTTAATAGTCAAGATAAGGAATAAATTGATATAACAATATTTGTAGTAAATATAATTTGCAATAAGGTTGGTTCTATGAAAGTTTTTGATACGGCGTATAGTAACGGAGATATTTCGAATTTTCGAAAATCCCAACCTCATAGCCCCACCTCCTACTGGTCCGATTTCAGCCATTAAAGAAATTGATCTTTCTTTTTGCATAAAACGAGTTATATAATAAACCACATCATTCGAAGCTTAAATACCAAATATAATTTTGAAGAGACCTTTATTACACGAGATAAATGCAAATAATTTCTGGTGACCTCCCCCCGCTGTCTTAAGTTTTTGGACTTCTTAAATTTGATTGTTTTGGATAAAAATTATTCTGATTCATTATAATTTACAGTACTAGATATAGTTAATTGTTTTCATTCAAATTAATAAGTTATATTCAGATATACTTCAGTAATTGTTAGCAGATTTCCCTTAAGGGAAATCAGCTATTGAGGTCGTACTCATGACGCGATTTTCGAAAAATTTCTTCAAATGTCCATCGATCCTACCCAGGAGATGACGAAAATGAGGTCCGTTCAAAACTATATATATATATATATATATATATATATATATATATATATATATTTATATAGACATATATATATATATATATACATATACATATACATATACATATATATATATATATTTGTCTGTTAACACTCTAGCGGTCGCAATTTTTGTTTAATCGTCACCAAACTCGGTATTTAATCGTTTTATGTAAAAAGGAAGATCAAGTTCGTTAACGGCTGAAATCGGACCAGTGGGAGGGGGGGTTTAGAGGGGGGATTTTCAAAAATTCGAAATATCTCCGTTATTATGCATCGGATCGAAATATTGTATAGAACCAATCTTATTGCAAATTAAATTTACTATAAATATTGTTATATCCATTTATTCTCTATCTTGAATATTAACCGAGATATTTGCATTTGTAATCTGCGTGTGGTTACCAGTAGGCTATGTTCGGACTTTCCGCCGAGAGCTCTGGTGGCCGTTTCCATAACTATTCGTCCCTCGTGAATAGATTTAGAGGTTAGGTTAACTGTTTTTTGGGGCTAGAAACTACTGGGTTATTACGCCCTAAATAATGTTTTAGGTTTAGAGGTTTCTTACTACTACAGTTGTTATTCGGCAGATTTCTCTATTGTAAAACTTCACGTGGGAAATCTGCTTAGTTTACGCAGCCCCTGCGTGACGGACTTTTTTTCTTTCCTATAAAAAGTTGGCAGAACTATTTGTTTACATTTCAGGCGCTTCCCATCTGGAGATTTCTTATTATTCTTAGTATTTATCCACTTAATATTAACGGTTGTGTTGTGTTACCGGTATTTAGATTTATCTATTGTTAAACTTCACGCAGGAAATCTGCTTAGTTTACGCAGCCCCTGCTTGACGAGCTTTTTTACATACCATTGAGGATACGGGAGATATAGAGAGCATGACAACGAGTCATGGTGGAAAATCAGTTTAGTTAACGTGGATCAGTTTTTATCGGCTAAAAAAAAAATCCTCGGACGTATGATTCTGATTTCCTGAAGGCAACAGCAATGCATTCTTCTGTAGCTGATACGGAGTATATATAGCTTGAACATTTAATTGCACATCGTTCATGCGATGATAAGATAATGCCACTCAATGAATAATGATTTTATCAATCGGAATTAGAAATGCTTGACCATTAACATTCCACATTAGTTAATCATAACAACAGTATAGAAAAACAACAATTGGCGCCATCCTAACCAACTGATTGCAGTTTGCGAACTGCCGCCAATTCTGAAGGCTGCTTAGCTGAAGGGAATTGGAAATATCTCCCTTATTATATACTTCCGCTTGAAAAATTGTTTAAAACCAATCTTATTGTAAGTTAAATTCACCATAAGCATTGCTGTTATATATACAGGGTCATTCAAGAAGAATGAACTGATTTCAAAGCTTTATTGTGCTTTAGACCAGCAGAACACGTTGTGATGCGATGCTGGAAATGGAACATGATGATAATGATGACACCATAACACCGGTTAACTACATGTGTCTTTATTGCAATCTTGTATTACTGCCTGTTAATATGATATAGCTTAATGAAATCGATTCATTCTTTTTGAAAGACCTTGTATATATATTCTCCATCTTGAATTTTAACCGAAATACTTGCATTTTAGCAAATTTTCCTGAAGGGAAAATATAATATATATATATATATATATATATATATATATATATATATATATATAACATATTAATCGATACAAAACTTGATATTTAATCGTTTTATGTAAAAAGAAAGATCAAGTTCGTTAATGGCTTTAATCCGACCAACAGAGGGGAGGAATTTTGAAAATTCTTGATATCTCCGTTACTATG
Organism: Riptortus pedestris; assembly: GCA_019009955.1. NCBI lineage: Eukaryota > Metazoa > Arthropoda > Insecta > Hemiptera > Alydidae > Riptortus > Riptortus pedestris. Next base: position 9,833,555 of record CM032233.1, read on the forward strand.
AGCCGGATCAGAAAAATGTACAGAACCAATCTTATTGGCAATTAAATGTGCTATAAATATTGTTATATTTATTTTCTATCTTGATTATTAACGGAGATATTTGCATTTTTTAGTATTCGGTCTTCAGTAAACCCCCACCCCCCTACTTATGTCATATGAACAATAAGCTCTTATATTTTGAAGCACTATATTTGAAGCCTAATTAATAAATATTGTTGTCATTAAACTTTTACGTTTTGAGATAAATGTAAATACGTGATGCACGTGGGAAATCTGCTTAGTTATCGCTGCTCCTGCGTGACGGATTTTTTTTGTTAATTAGAGAGAACTGACCCTTGTGTTGTTGTTGTTGTGTTTGTGTGTGTGTGTGTGTGTGTGAGTGTGTGTGTGTGAGAGAGAGAGAGAGTGAGAGAGAGAGAGACAGAGAGAGAGACAGAGAGAAAGAGAGAGACAGAGACAGAGAGAGAGAGAGAGAGAGAGAGAGAGAGAGAGGGAGAGGGAGAGAGGGAGAGGGAGGGAGGGAGGGAGAGAGAGGGAGAGAGGGAGAGGGAGGGAGGGAGAGAGAGGGAGAGAGGGAGAGGGAGGGAGGGAGAGAGAGGAGAGAGAGAGAGAGAGAGAGAGAGAGAGAGAGAGCGAGAGGGAGAGAGGGGGAGAGAGAGAGGGAGAGAGGGGGGGGGAGAGCGAGCGGGCTAGAGAGAGAGAGAGAGAGAGAGAGAGAGAGAGGGAGAGGGAGAGGGAGAGGGAGAGAGAAGAGAGAGAGGAGAGAGGAGAGAGGGATAGGGAGAGAGAGGGAGAGAGAGAAGAAGAGAGTGAGAGAGAGAGAGAGAGAGAGAGAGAGAGAGAGAAGTGAGAGAGAGAGAGAGAGGGAGGATAGAGTGAGAGGGAGGAGAGAGGGAGGGGAGAGAGAGAGAGAGAGAGAGAGAGAGAGAGAGAGAGAGAATTGAGAGAGAAAGAGAGAGGGAGGAGAGAGAGAGAGGGAGGAGAGAGGGAGGGGAGAGAGAGAGAGAGAGAGAGAGAGAGAGAGAGAGAGAAGAGAGAGAGAGAGAGGAGAGAGAGAGAGAGGAGAGAGGGGAGGGAGAGAGAGAGAGGAGAGAGAGAGAGAGAGAGAGGAGAGAGAGAGAGAGAGAGAGAGAGAGGAGAGAGAGAGAGAGAGAGAGAGAGAGAGAGAGAGAGAGGGAGGGGGGGGCAAGAGAGCGAGAGAGAGAGGGAGAGGGAGAGGGAGGGAGGGAGTGAGAGAGAGCAAGAGTGAGGGGGAGCGAGGGAGAGGGAGAGGGAGAGAGAGAGAGAGAGAGAGAGAGAGAGAGAGAGAGAGAGAGAGAGAGAGAGGGAGGGAGAGAGAGTCTCCTTCAGTGAGAAGGAAAATAATAAATAAAATTCAGTCACGCAGGGGCTGCGTTAACTAAGCAGATTTCCTACTTGCATCAAGTATTTGCATTTATCTCAACACATAAAACCTCTATAAGATCTATTAAAATAAAGTGCTTCATAATATAACAGCTTATTGTTAATACGACAGGAATAGGAGTGGGGGTTTACTGAAGGCTGACAACTAAAAAATGCAAATATCTCGGTTAATAATAAAGATAGGGAAAAACCGAACATAACAACATTTATAGAATATCAATAGAATCGGTTCTATAGAATTTTTCGGTCCAACGTATAATAACGGAGATATTAAGGGTTTTCAAAATTCCCCTCCTAGAATAGAAAATGAAAAAAAAAAAAAAAAAAGGTCTTAAGGTCTCTGATCTCACTTTTTTCAACTTGGAAAGAAAATAATTCATCAACACCTGATCTTATCAACATTGCATAATATAAAGAAGGAGAAAAAAATGCTGTCACTCAGGGGTTGCGTTATTTCAGCAGATTTCCCACGTGTTGGCATTTATCACAAAAAGTAAAAGTCCAATGAGAATAATATTTGGTATTTAGGCTTCATATAATGTGCCTCATAATATAGCAGCTTTTGTTAATATGAAATGTATAGGAATGGGGGTTTACTGAGGGCCAACAATGAAAAATGCAAATATCTCGGTTAATAATCGTGCAACTGAAAAACGCATATAACAACATATAAGATTGGTTTAATATAATTTTTCGATCCGATGCATAATAACGGAGTAACTCAAATTTTCGGAATTCCCCTTTTAAACGCCCCCTCTCCCGGCCCCATTTCAGCAGTTTTTGGAGAAGGCTAGGAATTTGTTTTTTATTTTCACAATAGCGTTTATTTCCAGTTTGGTAACGATCAAATGAAAATTACGACCGCAAGAGCGTTAATGTATGAATATATATAAAATTTTGAGCGGACCTCATGTTCATCATCTTTCCATCTCTAGGTAGGATCGGACATTTGAGGAAATTGTTCTAAAATCACGTCAGGAGTACAATTTCAATAGCTGATTCCCCTTTAAAAAAAAGTTCTAATAGACAGTCCAACATTATTAGAACTTACTAAAAATAATAAACTGAAATAAATTTGATTGGAAAGCACAGGATTTTTTGAGGTTTGAAGAGTTTTGGAGATAGATGACAAAATACGAATATTTCCCTCCAATGTATACAAAAATCAGATATTCATTATTAATGATACGACAACGGAAAATGCTGATTGAACATTAAATGGTACTTGACAGGAGCTCATTAGCCTGTCTTTTTAATTAGAAAAGAAGTCCGAGATAAATTCGTTTAGAAATCATGCTAATAAGATTCGCCAGTAATAATGCCGTTCTCCCTTCAAATAACTACTAATTGAAACGGGGAAAATTGGAAAACTTCAGCTAAAAATCCAATTCGTGTTATTCCACAATTATAAGGAAAATCTTGATATAATTTCACGAAACATTTTATATACACAGTTTCCGTGCTTTTGGGCTTGATCAGAACCGGAACATTGACTCTCATGTTAGCAGATTTCCCTTAAGGGAACTCAGCTATTATACTCATGACGTGATTTTCAATACATTTACTCATATATCCATCGATTCTCGATCCTACCCAGGAGATGACACAAATTTGGTCAGTTCTGAATTATATGTACATATTGGCCCCTTGAGGTTGTAATTTTAGTTTGATTTTTTCCGAATTCGATATTTATCCGTTTTATGAAAAATGAAATACTAAGCTGGACAATTTGAAATATATCCGTTATTATAATTCAGAACAAAAACTGTACATAAACAATATTATTGCAAATTAAATTGTCTGTAAATATTAACCTAGATATTTGCATTTTTAATTTTCAGCTTTCAATAAAGCCCCCTTTTGTCATCGCACGTTATGAATAAGTCAACATATCATGAACCGTCTTATTTCAAGCTGAAATACCAAATATTGTGTTCAACAAATCGTTTCTAGATATATATACATGCAAATACGATCTGATGAACCCGCTGCCCTCTCCCATCTTTTTCTTCTTCTCTTTTTCTTATGATACTAAAACTAGAGCGCTTGAGAAGAAAATTATTCTGGTTCATTACAAATTTCAGCACTAGATATAGTATAATAGCTTTCAATAAAATTAATATATTATGTTCAGATATATTTAAGGGATTGTTTTTCTTTGCGGTCAAGAATATATCTATCTTTCAGCTCTGAGTGGTTGGCGGGCCTGTTTGAATACAATTCACAGTCCGTCAGGCAGGGGCTGCGTAAACTAAGCAGATTTCTCACTTGAAGTTTTACAATAGATAAACTACGTACTTTTACACTTAACACCACCGCGAATATTAAGTGAGCATATACAAATGACAATGAGAAATCTTTCAGTCCCTTTACATTTTAATAACCGCCACAACGGAAAGCGTTTGAATTGTAAACAAACACATCAGTCAACATCTCACAGCTGACTAGATAGATATAAGTATTCTTCTTAGTGCTTAGTTGCATATAGTGGAAATTAATAATAAAGTCCGCCACGCAGGAGCTGCTTAAGCTAATCAGATTTCCCACTTGCTGGTATTGCACACGAAACTGATGACTAGAAGGAGATTGGGAGCTTACTGACGGCAGAAAACAAGAACAGGATAAAAATCCATAGGTCTACAAATGTACGCATTGATAGTTTAACTAAATTGGTCTTATGACAATTTAAGATAACAAAGACATATTCTATCGGAGAGATGTTGAATTTTCGAACACCAGCCCCCCCCCCGCCTTATTCCTAGCCATAGCTCTTAGCTAGGTTTCCCGAAGGCAGAAAACTGAAAAATGCAAAAATATCTGTTCGTATTCAAGATAGAGAAAACATGTGTATAACATCCTTCATAGATGCACTCAGAATGAGGTTGGTTATAAACAATTCTTCGATCCGAATAACAGAGATATTTCGAATTTTCGAAATTCTTCCTCTAAACCCCACCTTCCCGTACTCCGAATTCTGCGATTAGCATGAACTTAAGTTATTCATAATACGTTTAAATATCTAGATTGGTAACGATCACCACACTTATCGGCTAGAACACCCTCCCCCTCAAACCCATTCCTGTTTAGTCTATTTTGATCAAAAAATAATTTAAGGAAAAATATTTGTGGAAAAGTAATACTTGAACAAGGTTGTTTATATAAAAGCTTTAGATCCTAATTATAAGAACTGAGATGTTTGGAATTTCCAATTTTTCCTCCTCTGCCAAGGCCGATTTCAGCTATTATATACTAAAATCTATTGTTTTCCATGGATCGGTAATTATTGAGTTGTGTAACGATCAAACATAAGCTAATAAGCTAAAGTCCAGCCAAATATATATATATATATATATATATATATATATATATATATATATATATATATATATATATATTCGAAGGAACTTATTTTCGCCATCCACTAGGCAGGAACGATGGCTAATTGAGAAAATCGCATAATGAGTACTACCTGAACAGCTAATATCTGCTAAAATGGAAAGATGAACTTGGAGCAGTTTCTAAGGAGGCCTGGGATATCTGGGCCTAATAATATTCAAAATAGAGAATAAATGTACATACCAATATTTATAGATCATTCAATTTGCTGTAAGATTGGTTCTATACAATTGTCCTATCCGACATATAGTAATCTAATCCTACCATTTCCGCTGGCCCTCCCCTGGACCGGTTTCAGACATTAACCAACTTGATCTTTACTTTTACATAAAACGTTTAAATATCGAGTTTGGTTACGATAAAGCAAAAATTGCGACCGCGAGACCGTTAACAGACAAATATATATATATATATATATATATATATATATGTCGACTCCCACTAACACGAACCTCGATAACACGAAATCCTCAATATCACGAATTATTTTTAATCCCCTTGGAAAAACCTGTCTAACACATAATTTTGAATGGACTTCATTTTCGCTATCCACTAAGTAGGATAGATAGACAATTGAGGAAGTACTTCGAAAATCGCGTCATGAATAAGACGTCAAGTGCTAATATCTGCTAAAATGGAAAGGTGGACTTGGATCAGTTTCTAAGGAGGCCTGGGATATCTGGGCCTAGAAACTAATCATTCATTGAGGTCAATTCACCATTCATTGAATCATCAAGTGGCGTGCAATTCACACACTTCCAGTCACGCAAACTTTATTGTTTCCATAATAAACGTGTTGGCTGGGTAAAACTCCCATTCGGGAAGATTTAATTACTCACTTCTTCTGGGACTGCCCTCAGGTTGGGAAGCCGCTCCAATTCCTTCACCGGCTTAATCCAAATCAGCTATGGAGGTTGTACTCATGACGAGTGATTCGAAACATTTCTTCACAAGTCCATCTGTCCGGCTCAGGAGAGAATGAAAACATAATCCATTTAAATTATATATATATATATATATATATGTATATATATATATATATATATACACGAACACACACACACACATCCAAACGGGCGGACCGACGGAGTGGCCTGTATATGCGGCAACAATTGAAACATCTTTTAAACCATTAGAGATATCGAAGAATCCAATCTCCTAGATAGGATCGATGGACATTTGAAGAAAAATTTCGAAAATCGCGTCATAAGTACGTCCTCTATAGCTGCTATTTTAGCTAAAAGGAAGGTGGGAGATGAAAGCATCCAGATATAGCCAGTAGTATAAATCGGCAGAGGATTTCGGTTATTCACAGTCCCCACCCCCCAGTTCAATTTCTTATACGTATTGTAGTAAAATTTCATGGTGGGAAATGACTTCCCCCCAAGATGGATTAGATTCAAAGGTTGAGAAAAAGTGTTCATCCGTGCGGATAGAAGGAGCCGGATCTGAATTGCCGATATCGTGCTGTTTCTTGTTCTGAGCCGGGCAGAAATAATGGCCAGGAGGAATGCTTTCTCTTCCCCGTGCCTCCTTTAAATCGGCATCGGCTCTGCTTGCACTCATCCCTTCAATTAGCCAAGCAGCCAGTGCTCATGAGCTGTCCATGTCAAGCTAAAGTCAATGACGCAGGCGCTGCGTAAACTGGGCAGAATTCCCAAGGGAAGGTATCAATTAAATAAATCTACAAACTAGTAACACCGTGAATATTAATTGAATAAATACAAATGGTAGTGAAAAATCTTTCAGTCAATTAACATCATAATAATGTCTACAACGGAAAGCGTCAGAGTTGTAAATAAACGGGTCAGCCAACCTCTCAAAGCTGAAGACACAGATAGAAATATTCTAGACAGGTTTATTTCTAGAAATAGACCGGAAAGAAAATCAATTACTGAAGTATATCTGAATATAACATATTAATTTTATTGAAAACTATTTACTATAGCTAGTGGAGTAATTGGAATTGAATTAGAATAATTTCTATCTCAATCACTCAGATTTTAGTAATTCATGAACAAAAGAAGGGGGGGGGTCACCAGCACATATTTGATTGTATCTCGTATATTAAAGGTCTCTTGAAAACAATATTTGTTATTTAAGCTTGGAATAAAGTGGCTAGGATTTCAGTTTTCAGCCTTCAGCTAACCCCCACTTCTACTCATGTTACATAAACAATACTCTGTTGTGTAATAAACTAAATTATTCAAAGCTAAAATACCAGATATTGATTTCAAGAGACCTTTATGCAAATATGCTCTGTTGACCCCCCCCCCCCTCCGTCTTTTGTTCTTGGACTACTAAAATTTGATTGATTGAGATAAAAATTATTCTGACTATTATAAATTACAGTAATAGATATAGAAAATAATTCTCAGTAAAATTCTGTTATATTTTGATATATTTCAGTAATTGTTTTTCTTACCGGTAAGAGGTTGGCAGATCTGTTTGTTTCCATTTCTGGAGGTTTCTTATGGTCGTTTGTATTTATTCAATTAATATTGACGGTGCTGTTGTGTTACCAGTATGAAGATTTATCCATTGTTAAAATTCGCGAGGGAAATCTGCTTAGTTTTCGCAGTCCCTGCGGGAAGAATTTTTTGGTTATCTTATTTATCAGCTAGTAATTGCTTTACTGTGACTAGTGTAATATTTGTAAATCAACGACTTCACATCGCGAGATATCAGTATATAATAGTCTGGCATAACTTCGGTTTTGATCTCATTATAGAATTTAAAAGTTTTTTATGATGTGAGGGTCATCTGTAAGGGGTTTGATTAAGTCTGTGTGGTATTTGGGGCTGTTGTCGAAGCTGACAACTGCTCTGAGAGGCTTGTTTGCTTTGCAAGTTTTTACAGTACCATATATTCGGGGGGAGGGGGGGGGTGCGCTTTTGTATTTTAGCAGATCTCCCTTAAAGGAAATCAGCTATTGAGGTTGTACTCATGACGGAATTTTCGAAATTTTTCTTCAAATGTCCATCGATTTTACCTAGTAGATGACGAAAATGAGGTCCGTTCAACTGTATATAACTATATTTGTCTGTTACCGCTCTATTCTTTAATTTTTGTTTGATCGTTACCAAACTCGATATTTAGTCGTTTTATGTAAAAAGAACGGTGAAGTTCGTTAACGGTTGAATCGGACCAGTGGGAGGGGGGGGCTTAGAGGGGAGGATTTTCGAAATATCTCCGTTACTATACGTCGGTTCGAAAAATTGTACAGAATCAATCTTATTGCAAATTAAATTTACTATAAATATTGTTATATACATTTATGTTATATCTTGAATATTAACCGAGATATTTGCATTTTTATTAAATCTGGGCGGCTAACGGACGAGTGACTTTCCCGCCAAAAGCTAGTTTGGCCGTTTCCTTAACTGCTCGGCTCTCGTGAAATTTTTCTATTGTAAAACTTCACGTGGGAAATCTGCTTAGTTTACGCAGCCCCTTCGTGACGGACTTTTATCAGTTTGTTTTTGGCGATTGTGTCTATTTTGTTATCTTAATCTAATCTAAGTGTTAATTTGTTTGTTTTTTCTTGTAATGCGTTGTATGCGTTTCTTTTGACTTATTGTATGCGGTTTTTTTTCTGTATTAGAGTTACTCACGAACAGAAACACGGACTTCATTTTAGTCTTCTCCTGGGTAGGATCGATGGACATTTGAAGAATTTTTTTATGAGTACTCAAAAGCTGGTTTCGCTTTAAGGGAGATCAGATAAAAAAGAGGCCGACCCGCAGATGCTGATGTACGGTGAATGAGCAGAGAACAACACAGAATTAACGTAAACTGAAAAATAAAAAAATACATTACTAATTTTGATGAAAAACAACAGTTGAAAGTAATAGTTTGTCAATATAGAACAACATAATACCAGTATACGTTCCAAAACCTAGAAGAAAACAACCCTGTGCATCAGAATTCTAAATTTCAATGTGATCAGATCATTACTGCCTAATTTAAAGCAGAAGCTCATCCCCTCTAGGGAAATCGATTTTTGAGGTTAGTCATGCAGCATTTTTCAAAATATTTCTTGCAATTAGCATCGAACCTACCCAGGTAATGACGAGCATGAGGACATACTATATTGGCTCAAAAACTGATAGTTGCATACACACCCATACAGACATTTATTTCATGTGATCTTGTAAAACATATTCCTGTTTCATAGAGGCTAAATTCATTTGGCTTTCTTTATGGAGTCGGTTTTCGTTACATGTATATGTTACGAAGGAATAATGCGCGATGCACACATTTTACGTAAACTGAAGAAGAAAAACACACGATTTACGTAGACCAAAGAAAAAAAAAGACTATTCTAGATGAGAAACAACAGCTGAAAGTAATAGTTTATCCATAAATAAGCCAATTGACGTTGGTTCGAAACGCCGACCAAACATTGCAGACATTAAACGGAAGTAATTTATCCCTTTCAAGAATCATCCTTCAATAGCCAGTGTAAGTAGGGCTATGTGCAAACATGCCCAACATATGTTCCTCATGCCTTGGAATACTTTTAGCTCTATTGAAGGGCACCGACTCGGAACAACACCTGTTCTCAACCAACATTTCTCAGGGTGGAATATCCCTTTATTATTTTATAGTGAAAATAATTTGTTGCATCTAATAAAAGTCCGTCACGCAAGGGCTGCGTTAACTAAGCCGATTTTCAAAGAGTAGTTTTACAATAGATAAATTTACATACTTTTACACTTAACACCACCGGGAATAAACAAATACATATGACAATGAGAAATCATTCACTCAAATTACATTTTAACAACCGCCACAACGGAAAGCGTTTGAATTGTAAACAAACAGGTCAGTCAACCTCTCACAGCTGACTTGATAAAAATAAATATTCTTCCCTTCCCGCTGGTCCGGTTTCAGATGAATAGATAGAAATATTCTCTGCCGGAAAGAAAAACAATTACTGAGCTATATCTGAATAAAATATAGTAATTTTAATGAAAATTATTAACTATATCTTGTACTACAATTTATAATGAACCAAAATAATTTTCATCTCAATCACTCTAATTTTAATCCAAGAACACACGGGGAGGGGGGGGGGTGTCACCAGAACATATTTGTATGCATCTCATCTAGAAACAATTTGTTGAACACAATATTTGGTATTTCATCTTCAAATAGGACGTTGATATGTTGGAAAAATATATAAATAAAATAAAACTGGAATATATATATATATATATATATATATATATATATATATATATATATATATATATACACTCAACCGCAAAAAAAAAAAAAAAAAAAAACCGGACACTTCATTTTTGTCGTATTAAAAGCTAATTTTCAGCAATTTTCTTTATGTGGGTATTCTAGTTATTACAGAGAATTTAGAGTCTAAGTCCATTGAACTAATCCCTTCAGGATTAGTAAACAATTAGATAAAACTCAGGTTAGATTTATTTGTCGTGAAGTTGATCTATTCTAAGCTGTAAGTAGCTTTTCGCATATGTAAACATCTTTAATTATTAACCAAGCATTTTCTTTAATTAATGTTTTATTTTTATTTCGGTCCAGAATAATGGGTCTTTCAAACATAGATGGAAGGCCGGAGCTTACGTTACATTGCCGAAACGCTAGTGGAAGCGAAGTCTACCATTCACTGTAATAAAAATGAAGAATAATTTTTATTTTTTTTAAATGTGTTAATTTATCTTTTTCTTTTTTTTTATTTTGTATTTTTTTGTAAATAATCAATAAAAATTATTCACTTTTGGCAGATTTTGTTTAAATAACCTATAGATTAACCAATTATTTTAATTAAAAAGATAAATTTACATATATATTAAGTATTTAACGAAATTATAAGACTAAATCTAAGTGTCCGGTTTTTTTTGCGGCTGAGTATATATATATATATATATATATATATATATATATATATATATATATATATATATATATATTATTGTATTTAAAGGCTACACCTAGTAATTGATCTCTTGAAAAGGTAAACCTGATTTAACGGGACCGAACAAGGAATAATAGGGTCACAAGGACACCCAGAGGTTTCTCGTTGCCTTCTGCGTCAGACCAACGAACAATAAAGTCATAATGAGAATTACATTTTCACTAATAATGGACGAATGGAGAAACTTCCACTCTAAGCCAGAGTTGTTAGATAGCCATCCCTCGGTAGCCTGCAGCCTGCATCAGCTGACTAATGATAGACTATTAGCCAGTATCAGTATGCAGGCTGCAACTATTCAATGGCAGAGTTGTTAGATAGCCATCCCTCGGTAGCCTGCAGCCTGCATCAGCTGACTAATGATAGACTATTAGCCAGTATCAGTATGCAGACTGCAACTATTCAATGGCAGAGTTGTTAGATAGCCATCCCTCGGTAGCCTGCAGCCTGCATCAGCTGACTAATGATAGACTATTAGCCAGTATCAGTATGCAGGCTGCAACTATTCAAGGGCAGAGTTGTTAGATAGCCATCCCTCGGTAGCCTGCAGCCTGCATCAGCTGACTAATGATAGACTATTAGCCAGTATCAGTATGCAGACTGCAACTATTCAATGGCAGAGTTGTTAGATAGCCATCCCTCGGTAGCCTGCAGCCTGCATCAGCTGACTAATGATAGACTATTAGCCAGTATCAGTATGCAGACTGCAACTATTCAATGGCAGAGTTGTTAGATAGCCATCCCTCGGTAGCCTGCAGCCTGCATCAGCTGACTAATGATAGACTATTAACCAGTATCAGTATGCAGGCTGCAACTATTCAAGGGCAGAGTTGTTAGATAGCCATCCCTCGGTAGCCTGCAGCCTGCATCAGCTGACTAATGATAGACTATTAGCCAGTATCAGTATGCAGGCTGCAACTATTCTAGGCCAGAGTTGTTAGATAGCCATCCCTCGGCAGCCTGCAGCCTGCATCAGCTGACTTATGATAGACTATTAGCCAGTATCAGTATGCAGGCTGCAACTATTCAAGGGCAGAGTTGTTAGATAGACATCCCTCGTTAGCCTGCAGCCTGCATCAGCTGACTAATGATAGACTATTAGCCAGTATCAGTATGCAGGCTGCAACTATTCAAGGGCAGAGTTGTTAGATAGCCATCCCTCGGCAGCCTGCAGCCTGCATCAGCTGACTAATGATAGACTATTAGCCAGTATCAGATGCAGGCTGCAACTATTCAAGGGCAGAGTTGTTAGATAGCCATCCCTCGGTAGCCTGCAGCCTGCATCAGCTGACTAATGATAGACTATTAGCCAGTATCAGTATGCAGGCTGCAACTATTCAAGGGCAGAGTTGTTAGATAGCCATCCCTCGGTAGCCTGCAGCCTGCATCAGCTGACTAATGATAGACTATTAGCCAGTATCAGTATGCAGGCTGCAACTATTCAAGGCCAGAGTTGTTAGATAGCCATCCCTCGGTAGCCTGCAGCCTGCATCAGCTGACTAATGATAGACTATTAGCCAGTATCAGTATGCAGGCTGCAACTATTCAATGGCAGAGTTGTTAGATAGCCATCCCTCGGTAGCCTGCAGCCTGCATCAGCTGACTAATGATAGACTATTAGCCAGTATCAGTATGCAGGCTGCAACTATTCAAGGCCAGAGTTGTTAGATACCCATCCCTCGGCAGCCTGCAGCCTGCATCAGCTGACTAATGATAGACTATTAGCCAGTATCAGTATGCAGGCTGCAACTATTCAATGGCAGAGTTGTTAGATAGCCATCCCTCGTTAGCCTGCAGCCTGCATCAGCTGACTAATGATAGACTATTAGCCAGTATCAGTATGCAGGCTGCAACTATTCAATGGCAGAGTTGTTAGATAGCCATCCCTCGGCAGCCTGCAGCCTGCATCAGCTGACTAATGATAGACTATTAGCCAGTATCAGTATGCAGGCTGCAACTATTCAAGGCCAGAGTTGTTAGATAGCCATCCCTCGGCAGCCTGCAGCCTGCATCAGCTGACTAATGATAGACTATTAGCCAGTATCAGTATGCAGGCTGCAACTATTCAATGGATGTTTCGAAAATTCGAAATATCTCTGTTCCCATACGTCTGATCGAAAAATTGTATAGAACCAATCTTATTGCAAATTAAATGTCCTATACATTTATTCTCTATCTTGAATATTAACCGAGATATTAGCATTTTTATGAAGTCTGTGGGACACGTGGTCGGGTATCGTTCGGATTAGTTCGGCCGTTTTCGTTACTGTTCGGCTCTGGTGGAAGCCACTTCTAACCTTACCTTACCTTACCTTCCTTACTTTTTGAGATTTATGCAAATACGTTCTGTTCGTCCGCCCACCCCCCCTTCTTTAGTTCTTGAAGTATTAAAATTTGAGTTATTAAAATATAAATTATTCTTACAATTCAGAAGCCGTTCCTGTTGGGAATTTATTAAAATTAACTGAAAGATTTCTCATTACCGTTTGTTTACTCATGGTGGTGTTGTGTTACCAGTATGGAGATTTCTCTATTGCTTAACTTATCATGGGAAATCTGCTTAGTTACGCAGCCCCAGCGTGACGGATTTTTTTCGTCATCTCCTCGGTCCTACATCGATGGACAATTTAGTTATTATTTCGAAAATGGTAGCTTAGGGACAACATCAATAGCTGACCTCCGTTAATCTGCTAACAGGCCATTTGCAATAAACACACCAATACCTTCCTGTTTTCTTGAAAGCAAGTATTTTAGGCAATTACTATACTTAATAGTTGTTAATGACTCCACCAATACAAGGAAATAGAGATGGCCATCAAGGATTTAGCCTAAATATCCCGGCCATATGCACCTTCATTGAGGAAGTGACCTTATTAAAAAGCCCGTCAAGCAGGGGCTGCGTAAACTAAGCAGATTTCCCACGGGAAGGTTTAGAACAGATAAATATACTCGTAACACCACCGTAAATGTTAAGGGAATAAATAGAAACGGTAATAAGAAATAATTCAGTCTATTCACAAGTTAATAATATCTACAATGGAAAGAGTCTGAATTGTAAACAAACAGGGCAGCCAACTTCGCAGCGCCGAATAGATAGGATTATTCTAGACAGGAAAGAACAATTAATGAAATATATCTGAATATAACATATTAATTTTATTGAAATCTATTTACTATAGCTAGGGGAGTAATTCGAAATGAATAAGAATAATTCCTACCTCAATCCCTCAGATTTTAGTAATCCATGAACAAAAGACAGAGATAATAAAGCTTTGTTGAAAACAATATTTGGTATTTAACCTTGTAATGATGTGGCTCATGATATAACAGCTTATTATAATATGACACTAGTAGAGGGGGGTTTACTGTTAGCGTAAAACTATAAAACCCGAATATCTCGGTTAATAATCATTATACGGAAAATATGTATAGACAATGTTTATTGTAAATTAATTTGCAATAAGATTGTTTCTATAAAATATTTCGATCCGATGTATAGAAACGGTAGAGATAGGTGTTCTTGTAGAGCTGCGGATGCCATATTTGGGTCTGAGTTGGAAGCCAAGATTGCAGTATCATCTGCATACGTGAGAATGGTTTACTTAAGGATGAAACCAAAATATTTCAGATAACATTCAAGATAGAGAATAAATTTATATAGCAATATTTAAGGAAACTATATATTTCAATAAGATTGGTTCTATTTAATTAAAATTCTACCCTTTTTATATCCTCTAGAGTCGAAACTTGTTTGTTTCATCTACACGATACTTGATATTTAATCGTTTCGGACAACACTAATTATTAGTTATTGGCTGAAATAGCACCAGGAACAGGGGCAGTTTAGTGTTATGGCAATTCATAAAATCTCCATTCTTACGAGGCGGATCGAAAAATGTTATAGGACCAATCTTTTTATATGCTCTGTAATTGTTTACAACAACACAACACACCGTAATATTAGACGAAGCACGGAAGTTGACATGCTCCCAAAACTAACGACAAAAAACACCAATACTGACATTAAAAAAATAACTTCGGACGACTTACAAAACTACATTAAAACTAACATGGTGACAGTACTGGTTATTAACAGACAACAATCTGAGACAAATTAAAACTACAGTTAAGGCATGGGGTGATAAATATGAAGCATTTACACGGAGAGACGAAGTAGTCCTTACGAGACTGCGTATAGGTCATTCTCTCCTAACACATGTTTAACTATTTTAAAAGAAAACAATGCCTAACTTTAATGTGTGTAGTAATGCTCCGCTTACAACAAAACATATACTAACAGACTGCAAAAGACGTGACCATTTAATGATCCCCATGACTTAAACGACTTACTTACTGAAGGTAGCCCACACATTCTCATAATACTTTAACATTTACATGACATTAACATATTCTCACAAATTTAGAAGTATTACATTTTAAAATCCTTTTTAATCCTTCTTAAATTAAATATTTTTAACTCCAGCTAAAATTTTTCACTATATATGTGTGTGTTCGTGTTTGTATGTGTGATAGAGAAAGTGAGAGCAGATGATTTTGAATATTTTAGATATTAGAAAATGTAATCTGTTCATTTTATTAATGTACATACTAATTTTTTATATTTGATTTTAGTTTTAATTTTAAACATTGAAAGTACATAATTGTTTCCGAAATGTTATTAGTTTTTATAATTTTTAATTATCTAGTTTCTTTATGAGATTTTTTTTTGTTTTTGAATTTAATGTTTAGTTTTGTTTATTTGTTGATTCTTGTTTTTTTTTGTCTCTTTGGTTGCCTATTGTTATTTGGATGCATTCTGTTATTTAGTTGTGTTTCTGTTATTTTTGGTTGCGTTCTGTTATTTAGTTGTGTTTCTGTCATTTTTGGTTGCGTTCTGTTATTTAGTTGTCTTTTGTTATTTAGTTGCTTTCTGTTATTTAGTTGTGTTTTGTTATTTTTGGTTGCGTTCTGTTATTTAGTTACCTTTTGTTATTTGGTTGCGTTTTGTTATTTAGTTGCGTTTTGTTATTTGGTTGCTTTCTGTTATTTAGTTGTGTTTTGTTATTTTTGGTTGCCTTTTGTTATTTTGTTGCGTTCTGTTATTTAGTTGTGTTATGTTATTTTTGGTTGCGTTCTGTTATTTAGTTGCCTTTTGTTATTTGGTTGCGTTTTGTTATTTAGTTGCCTTTTGTTATTTGGTTGCATTCTGTTATTTGGTTGCAATCTGTTATTTAGTTGTGTTTCTGTTATTTTTGTTTGCGTTCTGTTATTTAGTTGTGTTTTGTTATTTGGTTGCGTTCTGTTATTTAGTTGCCTTTTGTTATTTGGTTGCGTTTTGTTATTTAGTTGCCTTTTGTTATTTGGTTGCGTTCTTAGTTTGTTCTGTCCTAATTGTATTGTTTATTTTTTTCCTGTTACTGTTTTCATTTTTGCATTATGTTTATATTCATTGTTTCTTTTATGTGGATTATCGCCTCTCAGCGAACGCTCCACAATAAGTAAATAAATATAATTGCTGTTCTATCCACTTATTTTGTAACACAAATATTAAGCGAGTAATTTGTACTTTCTGGTTTTGGTGTGGGAAATCTGCTTAGTTTACGCAGGTCCTACGTGACAGGGTTCTTATTCTCGTAGGATACCTAATGATGAAGAGTATTCTAACCAAATATGCCAAAAATATTTCTTTTATTCTGAGACGGATCAAGAAATGTTGCATAACCAATCTTGTTGAACCAGCTATTTCCTGCAATTGTTGCCCTACAAACGATATGACTCAAATATTAACACGGTTATTTGTCATTTTTAGAGGCCACAGTCTTTTCTATATTACATTAAATTGTAGTACATTTCCCTTAGGGGATATCAGCTATTGAAGCTGTACTCGATGAGCTTTGAGGCTGCTTTTCAAGGAAAAACGTTTGGCCGAAAATAAGGAGTTTAGGCACTAACGGCTGGGAAAAAATTGATACTGGATTAACACTCGCGGCAAAAAAAAAATCTTAGGAAAAAAGAAACCAATTTCCAGAAACCCTTGAATGGGGGATGGCATTATTGAGCTGATAAATCAAAGGAAAAAATATAAAAATGCTAATGGTGTCACAAATTACAAAAAACATAAAAATAAAATCACAGACAAATGCAGAGAAAAGGAAAAATGGGCTACAGAAATTCCACAAGAAGTTAACGGGGACGCCAAAAGGACTGGTAAAGCATACAGTGAAATCAAATCCTTGCAGTTCTAGCCTGTAGCACGTCATGAAGAAGTACTTGATATAGTACATAGCTTTAAATAAAATGGATATGTTATATTCTGATATGTTTCAGTTATTGTTTTTCTTTCAGGCGACCCCTTGGTAGATCTGTTTGTTTACATTTGAGACGCTTCCCACTACCAGGGGAAAGGTTTCTAATTACAGTTTGTATTTATTCACTTAATATGTACGGTGGTGTTGTGTTAGCAGTATGTTGGTTTATCTATTACTAATCTTCACGAGGGAAATCTGCTTAGTTTACGCAACCCCTGAGTGATGGAGTTTAGTGTATATTAAATACTTCATATTTCAAACAATAACGAACTGGATGGCCCTTACACTTCACCATTGTGTCAATCCTATGTAGACTTCTGCACCTTTCTGCAATCGTAGAAAATCGTAATAACTCCATTTACCTTAGTATGACGACCAGGTTCAACAGCTCTTCAATCCGAATATTGCAGCTATTATCTACCTTGCTGATAGCCTAGTTCAAATAACAGTTCTGTTAGTAGTTAGAGCTTTAAGTGCATTGCAATTAAACCTTTCATCAAATTAAATAATCTAGCATCAATTAACTTGAGTGCCTCTATGTTTGCTCAGTAAGATGAGATTCGATAACTAGAATTGAGAAATTAGTAATTGCTTACTTCAAGAACTCATTCGCGTTTCAATGATCCATCTCCGTACTCTTACACGCTCCCGCGGCGCTACAACCCTTGTAGGACCTTAGCAACTGCCTCCGAGTATTCAGCAGATTTCCATTATGGGTAATCAGCAATTCCGGTGGTACTCATAACGGGTTCCAAAACGTTTCCTCAAATGTCCACCGATCCTACATAGGAGACTACGAAAGTCCGTCACGCAGGGGCTGCGTAAACTAAGCAGATTTCCCACGTGAAGTTTTACAATAGAGAAATTACACGAGCCGAACAGTTTCGGAAACGGCCGAAATAGCTTTTGGCGGAAACACACGACTAGAGCTGATGTTAGGCGAACTCATCTCAAAAATGCAAATATCTCGGTAAATATTCAATATAAAGAATAAATGTACATAAAAATATTTATAGTAAATTTAATTTGCAATAAGATTGATTCTATACAAGTTTTCGATCGACGTATAGTAACGGAGATTTTTCGAATTTACGAAAATCCTCCTCTCTAACCCTCCGCCCTCCCACTGGCCCGATTCAGCCATTAACGAACTTGATCTCTATTTGTACATAAAACATTTAAATACCGAGTTTGGTAACGATCAAGCACTAATTGCGACAGCTAGAGCGTTAACAGAATAATATATATATATATATATATATATATATATATATATATATATATATATATATATATATATATATATTTATATACAGGAGATTTTCGTTATCTCCTGGGTAGGATCGATGGACATTTGAAGAAAAATTTTGAAAATCGCGTCATGAGTCCGACCTGCTAAAAATTAAGCCCGTTCAAAAATGCTGTCTAGTCGTCGTAAGTTTTTCTTTATAGTTACCAAACTCGATCTATAGTCGTTTCGTGCAAAACTAAACATCAAGTTCGTTAGCGGCAAAAGGAGGGAGAGGGAATTTCGAAAATTCAAAACATCTGTATTATTATACGACGGATTGAATCATTTTATTGAACCAATCTTATTGCTATGGTAATTAAACCTATAAATGGTGTTATATACATATTGTTAGGTTCATTATAAGAATAATAAACTTTGATTATTAGAGATCTTTTGGAATTAATCGCCCAAGCTTTAGAGTTTTTATCACATCGAAATTCATTTGACAATGCACTACACACTTTGGAAATTATTCTTAACTATTACTCACATTGCGCACTGGAAGCTTCAATGTTCTTCTTATTGCACTGTCCAATAACTCACTCACGATCACTGAAGTTCACAAAAACACGGCACTGCACTGATCTTCTCAATAATAACGGTACTGCACTCTCCCTTTACTTTAACAGGGCACTACACTGTTCATCACATAAAACTGCAACTACACAGTTCTCTACTACCAACTCCACTTCTTATTGCAAAGTGCAATAACTCACGATCATGCGAATCACTGAAAATCACGAAACACGGCACTGCACTGATCTTCGAATAAGACACTGTACCACACTGAATCTAAAATGCTCTGATCACTAAAACTGCTATTCACTAGAAGAGAACTGGGAACAAACTAACTGCCGGCCGAGTTGGGCAGCTTTTATAGACGGGCGGCGAGATCAAAGACAAGGGCTAGATCCCAGATGGGCGTCGCCGAGTACATTCCTGGCACCAACGGTCCTTCTATTGGTAGGTTCCTTTCATTTACTTCGTACTTATTAAATACTTGATTAAGTCTTCAGCAAGCTATTAGGATTACATTGTTGTAGCCTTCAGCAAACTCTCATCCCTACTCATGTCATAATAACAATATTCTGTTATAACATGAACCTCATAATTCTAAACTTAAATACCAAATGTTGAATCATAAGATATTTAATATGCGAGATTCAGGCCACTTCCAGTCGAGTCATCAATTAACGTTTTACGTTCTTGTGTCAAAAATGCTTATTTGATCTACACCATACTCGATGTTTCACTCACTTCAATCTTGTTAACATATCGTTGCTCTACAATTGTTGGTCTATGCATTTTTTTGTAGTTCGAGTATTAAGGGCGTAATTCGTACTTTCTTTATACGAATATGACCATTAGTGTTGAATAAAACAGTTATACGGTAAAAGTATGAACTGAATTCATTAAGCTATATCTTATTAACAGACAGTAATACAAGATTGCAATAAACACACATGTATTTAACCGGTGTTGAAGATTTATTGTGCCATCATCATGTTCTACTTTCAGTATAACTTGTATGATGTATTCTTGTATTACTGTCTGGCAATAAGATATAGCTTATTGAAATCGGTTCATTCTTTTTGAAAGACACTGTATATCGAGTATGGTATACATAAAAAAAACATTGTCGAGTTAAGAACGTAAAATCTCAAATGATGGGGTCAGTATATTAGGTATTTGCAAGTACCTCACTCAGTAATAGTTCAATGAAAACAATATTTGGCATTTAAACTTCGAATAAAATGTTTCATGATACAACATCTTATTGTTAATATGACATTAGTAGGAGTGGGGGTTTCCTGAAGGCTGACAACTAAAAAAGTCCGTCAAGCAGGGGCTGCGTAAACTAAGCAGATTTCCCACGGGAAGGTTTAGAACAGATAAATATAATGGTAAAACCACCGTAAATGTTAAGGGAATAAATAGAAACGGTAATAAGAAATAATTCAGCCTATTTAAAAGTTAATAATATCTACAATGGAAAGCGTCTGAATTGTAAACAAACAGGGCAGCCAACTTCGCAGCGCCGAACAGATAGGATTATTCTAGACCGGAATGAACAATTAATGAAATATATCTGAATATAACATATTAATTTTATTTAAATCTATTTACTATAGCTAGGGGAGTAATTCGAAATGAATCAGAATAATTTCTACCTCAATCCCTCAGATTTTAGTAATACAAGAACAAAAGACAGAGAGGGGCGGGGATCAAGAGAACGTATTTGTTTGTATCTCGTATTACAAAGCTATGTTAAAAACAATATTTGGTATTTAACCTTGTAATGAAGTGGTTCGTGGTTTAACAACTTATTTTTAATATGACTCCGGTAGGAGTGGGGGTTTACTGAAAGCGAAAAACTATAAAATACAAATATTTCGGTTAATACTCATTATGAGGGAAAATATGTATAGAACAACATTGGAGATCATCCAATTTTCAATAAGATTAGTTCTATACATTTTTTCGATCCAACGTATAGTAACGGAGATATTTCGATTATTCGAAAAGTATCCCCTCAACCCTCCCCCCTCCCTTCCACTGCTCCGATTTCAGCCATTAACAAACTCGATCTTTCATTTTGCATAAAACGATTAAATATCAAGTTTGGTAACGATCAATCAAACATTGCGATCGCTAGAGCAGTAACAGACATATATATATATATATATATATATATATATATATATATATATATATATATATATGTATATAATTTTGAACGGACCTCATTTCCGTCATCTCCTAGGTAGATCGATGGACATTTGAAGAAAATTTTCGAAAATCACGTCATGAGTACGACCTCAATAGCTGATTTCCCTTAAGGGAAATCTGCCAAAATCCAAATACCTCGTTTAATATTCATGAAGACAATATATATATATATATATATATATATATATATATATATATATATATATATAGTTTTGAACGGACCTCATTTTCGTGAGTTCAAGAGCAGCATCAGCAATAGCTTCTAATTATCACAAGTATTCTATTGTCGAGTTTACCCTCCCTACGAAGGGTATTTGGACTTGAAAAACCTTCTAACCTTTTCATCAAAAACAAAAAATAAACAAATTCACTGGTCAGGGACTAACACACTATCGTAAGACACTTTATGAATCGACAATTAGTTCCAAAAAGCCAAAGAAAATTAATGAACTCACTGAAAGTGGTAGGAATGTTTCTCTAGTGAAAACCCCTTCCAGTAGTTCAACAAAATATTGAATATATATTCATACATTTGTCTATTAACGCTCTTGCGGTCGTAATTTTCATTTGATTGTTATCAAACTGGAAATTGTGAAAATAAAAAACAAATTCCTAGCCTTCTCTAAAAACTGCTGAAATGGGGCCGGGAGAGGGGTCGATAAAAGGGGAATTCCGAAAATTTGAGTTACTCCGTTATTATGCATCGGATCGAAAAATTATATTAAACCAATTTTATACATCTTATATGTTGTTATATGCGTTTTTCAGTTGCACGATTATTAACCGAGATATTTGCATTTTTCATTGTTGGCCCTCAGTAAACCCCCATTCCTATACATTTCATATTAACAATAAGCTGGTATATTATGAGGCACATTATATGAAGCCTAAATACCAAATATTATTCTCATTGAACTTTTACTTTTTGTGATAAATGCCAACACGTGGGAAATCTGCTGAAATAACGCAGCCCCTGAGTGACGGACGTTTTTTTCTCCTTGTTTATAATATGCATTGTTTATATTATCAGGTGTTGATGAATTATTTTCTTTCCAAGTTGAAAAAAGATAATAAAGTGAGATAAGTAAGGACCTTAAGAAACTTTTTTTTTTTGTTTGTTTTGTGTTTAATTGGTCTCAGTAAGGATTAGAAACATTTAATTTTTTCATTTTCTATTCTAGGAGAGGAATTTCGAAAATCCGAAATATCTCCGTTATTATACGTTGGAACGAAAAATTCTATAGAACCAATTCTCTTGAAAATGTAATGTTCTATAAATGTTGTTATGTTCGGTTTATATATATAAAATTATTAACGATCTAGCGGTCGTAATGTTTGACAGATCGATGCCAAACTCGATATGTAAACGTTGTATATAAAAATCAAGATGAAGTTTCTAAACAGCTAAAATCGGACAAGTGGGAGGGGGGATTTAGTCGAGGAAATATAAGTATTGAATAAATCTCGTTGCAAATGAAACGTTCTATAAATGTTGTACGATTTGCCATTATCTTGATTATTAACGGAGATGTCTGCATTGTTTTTTGTTTTCGGCTTTCAGTAAAGCCTCACTTCTAGTCCATGCCATATCAACAAGAAGCTGTTATATTATGAAGCACATTATTTGAATCCTAAATAACAAATATTGTTCTCAATGAACTTTTACGTTTTGAGACAAATGTAAGCACGTGGGAAATCTGCTTTGTTAACGGAGGCATTGGCACATGTGTCAGTATGTCAAACATTGTTTATTTAAAAGTATTCGGTTCTGGTTTTGACGGAAGGTAATGCATCTTACCTATATGTCAGACGAATGATTAAACCATTGCCCAATAAACAGACGTAAAAGGTAGCAGCTGTTGGTGGGTAAACTGGTTTTATGCTCTCGAAAATAGTAACAAAGTTTAATTATAGTATTATGCGAAGGGTCTCGTGTGTATTGTAGCTGAGAGGAGGGAACTGCGGCGGATCGAAAAATTGTATAGGATTAGTGTTATTGCAAATGTAATGGTCTATAAATGTTGTTATGTGCATTTTTTCATTATCTTGATTATGAACAAAGATATATGCATTTTTTAGTTATAGGCCTTTTGTAAACCCCCACTCATACTCATGTCATATTAACAATAAGCTGTTATATTAAGAAGCACATTATTTGAAGACTAAATACCAAATATTGTTCTCATTGAAATTTTACGTTTTGGGGAATCTGCTTAGTTAACGCAGCCCTTGCGTGACGGACTTTTTTGTTCTCCCCGTCTGAAGGAGCTTGTTTTGAATAAGACTAAGTGTTAATGTCTAACAATCGAATGCATTAAAACAGTTGCCCGTGTGTTTTTAAATACATTAATTTCATCAAGTCGAAAAAAAATCATTTGCATTGAAAAGTCATTTGAAAATATTTGGTTAGGGTTTTGATAAAGGTATCGTACTTAGCAATATGCCAGCAAATTTATTAAATGTACAAGATACAAATGTCTAAGGGAGCAACAGTTTGCTGGATATAAAAGTTTTACAAATAGAACAAGTTTTAGCAGATTTCCCTCGAGGGAAATCAGCTATTGAGATCGTACTCATGACGCGATTTTCGAAATATTTCTTCAAATGTCCATCGATCCTACCCAGGAGATTACGAAAATGAGGTCCGTTCAAAATAGTGTATGTATATATATATATATATATATATATATATATATATATATATATATATATACATATTTGTCTGTCAACGCTCTAGTGGTCGCAATTTTTGTTTCATCGTTACCAAACTCAATAAACGTGTATTTAGACAAGACAGATCAAGTTAATTACTGAAATCGGATCAGTGGGAGGGGGGATTTTCGAAAATTCATCATATCCCCGTTACTATTCGTCGGATCAAACAATTCCATAGAATTAATCTTATTGCAAATTAAATGTACTACAAATATTGTATATATATAAATATTAACCCAGATATTTGCTTTTTTCAGTTTTCAGCCTTCAGTAAAACCCCACTTCTACTATTGTTACATGAACAATACTTTGTTATGGAATAAACCACATTATTCGAAGCTAAATACCGTAAATAGTTTTCAAGAAACCTTTATTATACGAGATAAATGCAAGTATGTTATCGTGACCCCCCCCCCTTCCTACTGAAGTTCTTGGACTACTAAAACTCAATTGATTGAGATAAAAACCATTCTGATCCATTATAAATTACAGTACTAGATATAGTAAATAGTTTTTATTAAAAATTAATATGTTATATTCTTATATGTTTCAGTTATTGTTTTTCTTTCCGGTGAGCCGTTGGCAGACCTGTTTGTTTACGTTTCAGGTGTTTCCCGTCTGGAGGTTTCTTATGATCGTTTCTATTTATTCACTTGATGTTGAAGGTGCTATTGTGTTACCAGGATGTAGATTTATCTATTGCTAAACATCACTAGGGAAATCTGCTTTGTTTACGCAGCCCCTGCGTGACGGACTTTTACTTTTTGAGTAGCAACGTTCAATTATAGTGTTTAATAAAAGGAATGCGTGTTTATTAGAGCATAGAGGTAGAAAATTGATGGAACGAGAGGAGTTGATCGAATTGTTTACAGCTGTTTAGGGTTGTCAAGAGGGTAGCAAGAGTTGTGAAGGGCTAGGAGCCGAGCGGGGCTAATAAAAGTGATGACTTACATGTGCAGTTTGACGATTGAAGCAGCGATGGAGACAGCTGAGCTGAGCAAGAGGCAGAGTGCTCCCAACACAATAGAGTACGCAACCTTCCCGCGCAACCGCTCTGGCTCTACTGGCTGGCGAGAGGAGCTGTTGATACTGCGCACCTACCCTGCGCAGGCCAACTTTCCCACAGCCTAACGGTATAGCCCAACAGCATTAGTGTTTGTCCGCTAGCAACCTCCAACAACCTAGAAAGCCCGTCACGCAGGGGCTGCGTAAACTAAGCACATTTCCCAAGTGAAGTTTAACACTACGTAAGTCTACATACGGGTAACACTTAACACCACCGTGAATATTAACCCTTCACAGGCAAGGCTGGGTCGCCGGTGACCCAGAGGTTGGTAAAAATAATATTCTGAGTAAAGTAAGGGAAGGAGGGGAGGGGGAGTGCACGGTACCCCTCCCCTCCTTCAGATAGTTGATGAAAAAGAAATTGAGAATCAGCCTGGACCCAGCACTTCAAGACGTCGGTGTGCTTTTTGTGAAAAATCAAGAGATCGTAAGGGTACATCAAACTGCGCTCATTGTAATCGCAGCCTATGTGCTTAGCGTAGTATTTGTTCTCGATGCATTACCAGAGTCTCACCTGAAGAAGATGAAGAAATAGAAGATTGTTCTGAGTTTGAAGTATTAGTGAACTTTCATTACTAAGAGTTTATTTCCTTTTTTTGATTTTTTATCCCTCATATTTTCTTATTCTTTTTTCCGTAGAGTATTTTTTTATATATATTTTTTCTGTAAGAGTTTAAAGTAAAGTAGGCTAGAGTAAAGTTTTTGACTGTTCAGAGTAGGAAAAATTATTGCTGGACTGCCGGATGAAATGGAAGACTGATAACTTACTGAAAATTATTTAATCACTAAGATTTTATTAAATTTTCTCGTCTTTTATAGCTGGAAATTTCTTATTTTTTCCCTTCTAGGAGTTTACTCGTTTAATTTTTATCTTTTATCCTATACGGATTCCAAAGGTCTGGAACTCTACGTTCCTACTAATTTAAGTATAGTTCCTACTAATGTAAGTTTTTGTATTTTTATCATATTATGTATATTGCTAAATAAAATAAATTTTTCCAACTATACTTTTTTTTATATAAAAAAATACAAAAACTGGAATATTTTTGTTAAAATGAAAAAAATGTGCTATAAATATGACTGGGTCACCCGTGACCCAGCTTGCCTGCACTGTAATTTTCATATTCCTTGTCTGTGGAGGGTTAAGTGTATAAATACAAAATGTAATGAGAAATATTCCAGTCAATTTAAATAAACTACAAATGGAAAGCGTCTAAATTGTAAACAAACAGATCAGCCAACCTCACACAGCTGAACAGATAGATAGAAACTCCTGTAGTAGTCATGTACTAGATAAGATCGATGGACATTCGAAGAAATGTTTCGAAAATCGCGCCACGAGTACAACTCAATAGCTGATTTTCCGTAACGGGTAATTGCGAATTTATTAAGTTCAATTACAGATTGAATCACTTTTTAAGGTTAAAGAAAAACGTAAAAAGTATTGACAAAAAAGAAAATAAAACTTCCTAGAAGAAAGACATAGGCAATTTTGAAACGTTCAAATAATTGATGAAGAAATAGATTATAATAAACGAAAAACAAAAGACAATATTCACGTAATAAAAAGTCCGTCACGCAAGGACTGCGTAAACTAAGCAGATGTCCCTCGTGAAGATTAATATTAGATAAACATACAAACTGCAAACACAACACCACCGTGAATATTAAGTGAATAAGAAATCTTTCCCCTGGAGGCGGGAAGCGTCTCAAATGTAAACAAACAGGTCCGCCAATGGCTCAAAGGAAAGAAAACCAATAACTGAATCATATCAGAATATAACATTTTAATTTTATTGAAAACTACTTCCTATATCTAGAACTGTAATTTATAATCGATAAGAATAATTTTTATCTCAAATAATCAAATTTTAGTAGTCCAAAAAATTAAGGGGGGGGGGGGCTTACTAGATCAAATGTGCATCTATCTCGTATAATAAAGGACCTTTGAAAACAATATTTGGTATTTAAGCTTCGAACAGTGTGTTTCATTGTATAACAGAGTTTTGTTTAAGAAGCCCAAGTAGAAGTGGAAGTTTGCTGAGGCCTGTAATGGAAAATGCAAATTTCTCGGTTAATATTCAAGATAGAGAATAAATGTTGTTTTCATTGAACTTTTGCTTCGTGAGATATATGCAAATACGTTCCGTTGACCCCCCCCCCTTCTTGTGTTCTTTGATTACTAAAATTTGAGTGATTGAGATAAAACTGCCAACCTCACCCAGCATAACACATAGATAGAAACTTATCATCGGAAAGAAAAACAATTATGGTGTGAGATGAAATCACATGTGTGTTATACAATACGTGCGAGAATTATGACTTTTAGCAGATTTCCCTTAAGGGAAATCAGCTATTGAGGTTGTACTCATGACGGAAGTTTCGAAAATTTTTCTTCAAATGTCCATCGATCCTACTTAGTAGATGACGAAAATGAGGTCCGTTCAAAACTATATATATATATATATATATATATATATATATATATATATATATATATATATTTGTCTATTAGCGTTCGCAATTTTTGTTTAATCGTTACCAAACTCAATATTTAGTAAACTTAACTTTTTAAACTTTCCCGCCAAAAGCTAGTTCGGCCATTTCCTTGAATGGCTCGACTCTCGTGAAATTGCTCTATTGTAAAACTTCACGTGAGAAATCTGCTTAGTTTACGCTGTCCGACAAAAGCACAACACATCACAGTAATCCCAATTATGAACAATTTAAAGCAAGACTTGCTTGATGTTGTTACACCCTACTTATTTGAGTATACCGCAAATAGTAAATGTACTAGGTGCACAATATTTTATAAGGAGCTTAAAATATAACGTTACCTATACCATGTTGGTAACACGAAATCAGAGGAAGTGGGTGTTTACTTTCTTCTGAATTATAAATAAAGTTCGTCACACAGGGGCTGCGTAAACTAAGCAGATTTCTCTAGCGAAGTTAATTAATAGATAAATCTACATACTGCTAACACAACACCACCGTGAATAAAGCAAACGGTACTATGAAATCATTCCCCTGTTGGCGGGAAGCGTACAGGTCTACCAGCCTCATATCAGAATGAAAAACAATTACTGAAATATATCCGAATATAACATATTATTTTATTGAAAACTATTTACTATTTCCAGAACTGTAATTTATAATGCATCGGAATAATTCTTAACTGAATCAATCAAATTTTAGTAGTCCAAGAACTTAAGACGGGTAGAGGACACATCTTTGCATTTATCTCGTATAATAAAGGTCCCTTGAAAACAATATTTGGTATTTAAGCTTCGAACAGTGTGTTTTATTATATAACAGAGTTTTGTTTAAGAAGCATAAGTAGAAGTGGAAGTTTGCTGAGGCCTGAAAACTGGAAAATGAAAATTTCTCGGTTAATATTTAAGATAGAGAATAAATGTAACAACAATATTCGTAATACATTTAATTTTAAGTATGATTGGTTCTAAACAATTTTTCAAACCACCGTATAATAATGGAGATATTTAGAATTTTCAAATCCATCCCTTCCCACAGGTCTGGTTTCTGACATTAACGAACTTGACCTTCCTTTTTACATAAAAGGATTAAATATCAAGTTTAGTAACGATCTAAGAAAATTGCGACCTCTTGAGCGTTATCAAACATATATATACGTTTCTACAAAAGGAATATTGTTTTGTAGCATGAGTAGAAGTGGGGGTTTGCAGAAGGCTTAAAACAAAAAAATGCAAATATTTCGGTAAAATATCACGATAGAGAATAGATGTATATCACAATTCAAATAAAGGGTTAGAACCGCCAATATAAATAATACTGTTGTCATACCTTTCGGTGGAGACCGTCGTCACTGGCTGATGGTCGAGTACAGCTGGCATTGTGCTATCGATGCAATGGCACCATCTTCAAGCCCGTCGAAAAGTTGTACTGAGTTAGATGTCTGTTGGTCAGTAGGTTTTATGCGTCTGGTCACCGTATTACTTTGTTTACGTTTAGTCCAAGTCTGTTTACTTACCTCAAATATGTCAGGCGAAGGGTATTAGCTAGTGTCCAGGTAAACTAATGCGATGACCAGACGCATAAAACCTACTGACCAACAGACATCTAACTCAGTACAACTTTTCGACGGGCTTGAAGATGGTGCCATTGCATCGATAGCACAATGCCAGCTGCACTCGACCATCAGCCAGTGATGTCGGCCTCCACCAACAGGTATGACAACAGTATATAACAATATTTATAATACATTGTAATTGCAATAAGATTGGTTCTACACAATTTTTCGATCCGACAATATAATAACGGAGATATTTCGAATTATCGGAGATCCCCTCATCTAAACCGTCCCCACTGGTTCGATTTCGATGTGTGTGTGTGTGTGTGTATATATATATATATATATATATATATATATATAAAATTGTAACCTCTGTCTGTACATTGATTTTTTTCGCGAAATTTCACGATAACTTTTCGTTTCACATGTCATAGACACCACAACTGCATTTTGTTTCTTTCGTGTATGTTTGATTGTTTGTTTGTTTGTTTGTTTGTTACCTTTTCTCGCATAAACGGCTGAACCGAATTTCATGAAACTTAGTATGTATATTACTACTAACCCAACTTAGACTTTAGGCTATATTAATTTTCTCTGAGACGAACAGGAGTGGGGGTTATAAGGGAAGCCTGAAATTAAAAATAGCGATATTTCGTTTTATACTGGTTTTTCGGCAAATATGCACATAACAAAAGTTGTTTATTTTGTTATTTAGAGTAACTTTTGTTATGTACACTTTTGTTGTATACCAAAGTTTAAATGCGTTATACGCTAAAAATTATAGCGGGAGTCAACAATATTATTTGCCAAAAAAGACTCAACCGAACTAAATAAAACTCGGTATGTGTATTAGCAGTGAGGCCTTCATTATAATAAGCCATACCAACATTTCTATGGACGGGCAGGAGTGGGGGTTATAAGGGAAGCCTGAAATTAAAAATAGCGATATTTCGTTTCCTATTGGTTTTTCCGCAAATATAAACATAATAAAAGTTGTTTATTTTGTTATTTGGAGTAACTTTTGTTATATACACTTTTGTCTTATACCTAAGTATAAATGAGTTATACGTTAAAACTTTAGCGGGCACTAACGGCTGAACCGAACTTAACAAAACTTGGTATGTCAATTAGCATTAATTCTTCCATGATTATAAGTTATATTAAAATTTTTAGGTTCGAACGGGAGGGGGGTTATAAGGGAGGCCTGAAATAAAAATTCACCATATTTACATGTATAAGAGACGGGAAATATAAAAATATTGAAGACTGTGAAGAATTATCGAACAAATAATTCTATTATTAGCAAATCACCGGCAACGACGGGTATCAATCTTAAACACTGGGACGGGTAAATGTCAAAATATTTTGCAATGTAAAGCCTGCTAAAAAATACCATCACCATTCAGCCTCAAATGAATTCCCGGGCGAAGCCGGGTATCTGAGCTAGTATATATATATATATATATATATATATATATATATATATATATATATATATATAAACTGGCCTCATTTTCGTCATCCCTTGCTGGCATGAGTGCGACTTCAATTTCCTAAAACAATTGTACAACACCAACAGCTTATCAAGACTTCTCCTGTAACATTTTTTGATCTAATGTAGGCAGATGAAAGAAATGGCTACACTTCCACTGCAACAATTAATTAAAATGACAGATGAATTAGGGTAGAAGTTCAATGAAAGCAATTTTCGGTATTTAACAGAGGAATAAAGTGGTTCATGAAATAATTGCTTATTATTAATATGACATGAATAGGAGTCGGGGGACTTTACTGAAGGCCTGAACTATAAAATGCAAATATCTCAGTTAAGAATCGTTCTGATTCTTCTGTAATTTTACAGCCCTGAAGAAGAGAAAATAAAGAATCTCGAAATATCGGCATAAACTAAGATTTTTCACCAACATTGACCAAAACTCCAAAAAGAATAACAACACCATATATAAATATAACCTGGTCGAAAACATCAACACAATTATATACATATATATATATATATATATATATATATATATATATACTAGCTCAGATACCCGGCTTCGCCCGTATCCATTCATTTCAGGCTGAATGGTGATGGTATTTTTTTGGCAAGGCATTACTTTGCACAATATTTTGACATTTACCCGTCCCAGTGTTTAGGGTTTATACCCGCCGTTGCTGTGGATTTTTTAATAATAAAATTAAGTAAGACTTCACTGTCCTCCATATTGTCATATTTCCCGTCTCCTGTGTATTTTAAGGTCAAAATATTAACATAGATTTGAATTAATTTTTCCAGGTGAGGTACCTGGTAGTTCATATTGGAAAGAATTGATGAGCATATCAATATTATACGCAAATTATTTGCTTCATACATTGTTCCCGAAAAAATGTATAAAACAAAAGTTACTCTAAATAACCAAGTAAACAACTTTTGTCATGTGCACGTTTGACGAAAAAAAATAGACAACGAAATATTGCGAATGTTTATTCCAGGCCTCCCTTATAACCCCCACTCCCATTCGAACCTAAAAATTTGAATATTGCTAATAATCATGGAAGGATTAATGCTAATTGACATACCGAGTTTTGTTAAGTTCGGTTTAATCGTTAGTGCCCAATGAAATTGTTGGCTCCCGCTAAAGTTTTAGCGTATATCTCGTTTCTACCTTGTTATAAGACGAAAGTGAATATGACAAAAGTTACTTCAAATAAAAAAATAAACTACTTTTGTCATGTGCATATTTGTAGAAAAACGAATACAAAACCAAATATCACTATTATTAATTTCATGTCTCCCTTACTACCACCACTCCTGCCCATCCCTAGAAAAGTTGCATTTACACTTCGGTATACGACGAAAGCGTATATAACAAAAGTTACTCAAAATAACAAAATAAACAACTTTTGTTATGTGTGTTAGAAAATAAATATAGCCTAAAGTCTAAGTTGGGTTAGTAGTAATATGCATACCAAGTTTCATAAAATTCGGTTCAGCCGTTTATGCGTGAAAAGGTAACAAACAAACAAATAAACAAACACACACCAAAGAAACAAAATGCAGTTATGGTGTCTATGACATGTGAAACGAAAAGTTATCGTGAAATTTCGCGAAAAAAATCAGTGTACAGACAGAGGTTACAATTTTATATATATATATATATATATATATATATATATATATATATATATATATTTGCCTGTTAACGCTCTAGCGGTCGCAATTTTCGTTTGATCGTTACCAAACTCGATATTTAAACGTTTTATGTAAGAATAAAGATCAAGTTCGTTAATGGCTGAAATCGGACAAGTGGGAAGGGGGTTTAGAGGGGAGGATTGTCGAATATTCAAAATATAGGTCAAATTGAAAAATAGTATAGAATCAATCTTATTGTTAATTAAATTTACTATAAATATTGTTATGCACATGTATTCTCTATCTTGAATATTAACCGAGATATTTGCATTTTTAAGTTTTCAGCTTTAGATATGAGATCGGCTAACTTCGGTTCTAGTATTCAGTTTTCGTCGAGAGCTAGTTCGGCCGTTTCCGTAACTGTTCGGCTCTCTATTCTGAAATTTCTCTATTGTAAAACTTCTCGTGGTAAATCTGATTAGTTTACGCAGCCCCTGCGTGACGGACTTTTTGTTATTTGTCTATTATATTGATTTATTTACATTATTAAGTTTTGAGTCAAATCGCCTAGTTGCGTGTGCTCCCGTATAAATATATTGATCCATCCCCTTTCTCAGAGGTGGTCCAGGGCACAATGAGTTGGGGGCCAGACTTCTGCAGCTAGTTCCTTCCTACCTGCATAGGGTTTCCCAAGGATAGCATAAACATCCACGTACAATGATCAGGGGAAGGTTTGAAAAAAAATGGTTACCCAATGTGCAAATAATTGAACTTTATACTTATCTTAATTCTCTTTCATTAGCAGATTTCCCTTAAGGGAAATCAGCTATTGAGGTTGTACTCATGACGGAATTTTCGAAATTTTTCTTCAAATACCCATCGATCCTACCTAGTAGATGACGAAAATGAGGTCCGTTCAAAACTGTATATATATATATATATATATATATATATATATAAACTGCTCAAAAATGAATAGGGATATTGGCTGTTTTGTGGTATGTATGGGGCCTAGCATATTTTTATTTTTTTTATAAATATCATTAATATTTATTAGAAATTATTGTCTTTTTCCCCCATAAAAAAAGAAATTTAATTAAGATCGATTTAATTAAAATTAATAGGATAAGAAAAAATAACCAATATCCCTATTCATTTTTGACCAGTATATATATATATATATATATATATATATATATATATATATATATATATATATATTTGTCTGTTACCACTCTAGCAATCGCAATTTGTGTTTGATAGTTACCAAACTAGATATTTAGTCGTTTTATGTAAAAAGAAAGATCAAGTTCGTAAACGGCTGAAATCGGACAAGTTGGAGAGGGGGTTCAAAGGGGAGGATTTTTGAAAATTCGACGTATCTACGTTACTATACGTCGGATCGAAAAATTGTACAAAATCAATCTTATTGCAAATTAAATTTACTATAAATATTCTTATATACATTTAATCTCTATCTTGAATATTAACCGAGATATTTGCATTTTTATGAAGTCTGTGGTCGGGTATAGTTCAGATTAGGTCGGCCATTTCCGTCAGCACTCGGCTCAGATGGAAGCTTCTTCTAACCTTACCTGTCGTTTCTAACCTTACCTTACCTTCGTTCTTTTTGAGATTCATCCAAATACGTTCTGTTCATCCGCTCCCTCCCCATCTTTAGTTCTTGGACTACTAAAATTTGAGTTATTAAAATATAAATTATTCTTACAATTCAGAAGCCGTTTCAGTTGGGAATTTATTTTAATTAACTGAAAGATTTCTCATTACCGTTTGTATTTAATCATGGTGGTATTGTGTTACCAGTATGCAGATTTCTCTGTTGTAAACCTTCACATGGGAAATCTGCTTAGTTTACGCAGCCCCTGCGTGACGGACTTTC
>CM032233.1:9872500-9902500 GCA_019009955.1 Riptortus pedestris
ATAAGATTGGTTCTATACAATTTTTCGATACGATGCATAATAACGAACTGAATCTGTCTTTTTACATAGAACGGTTAAATATCGAGTTTCGTAACGATCAAACATAAATTGCGACCGCTAGAGCGTTAACAGACATATATATATATATATAATTTTGAACGGACCTCATTTTCGTCATCTCCTGGGTAGGATCGATGGACATTTGAAGAAATTTTTCGAAAATCGCGTCATGAGTACGACCTCAATAGCTGATTTCCCTTAAGGGAAATCTGCTAAAAACATTAACAATGGAATTTGTGTATGTGTTCTCCGTGGAAGCTGATGTTCTCCATCATCTCAGATCAAAGCTTCCATCCGACATTACCCTGCGAGAATCTTCAATAAATTCGTGCAGTTGATCCATGTTGTCTACTCTAGTTGAAACGTTGTCATTATAAAAGCTCTTCTGTTGGCTAGCAATGATTTCAGGAGCAGCAGTGCAGTTTGTAAGTGTTCTCTGTAAATGAATGCCAATAACTGCTCCCAATAAAAAAGGACTAAACATAAAACTAAATACTACTCTTTTATGTCTCAAAGTTATAAAATCACCCTCTTTATTATAACTCAAGAATCTTATAGCAGCATCTTCTTTACCTGCTATTTCATCATCAAGTACAATTCTGATTTCCCTCTTGAAACCGTTGCTGTAATACTGCATCATAATCTTCATTTATGCAATTTATTAGTTGCTGACGCAAGTCTAATTTTTGACAAACTTTCATTAGTAGATAAAGGTGGATGGCTATTTACCCAAGGTAAACTTTCTACATACCGTTCTTCTTGGTCAATAGTTGTAGTTTCTAGAATGCTTCCTTTTACAGCTAGAGCCTTTTCTGCCTTTGAACTATGTGCATACGGCTCCTCGATGCCGATCAAATATAAGCTCCAAAGATCTGCTGAATCAGCCTCACTAATAAACATACTTATCACAACAGATGAAAGTGTGTATTTCCTATGCTTTTCTTCTTTATATCTTTCCCATAAGTGCCCATCTCAGATGACTTTCCATAGCAACAAGCCCTGAGCTTAATTACACTCAATTTAGTTAAACCTATAAACAGTTTTACCTGCTACATCTGCCCCATACAAATTGACATTGAGCAGTGAACAAAGTCTGGCAAAGTAAATGTTTTCGAACTTAAACCCAACTGTATCTTAAGGAATACGTATCTCCATAAATTGTGGGCTGATCAAGGACTTCAAAATTATATTTGTATGAATTTGTTCATGCTTGACAGAAACACACGGCAACGGTGGTAAATTTGCTCTGCTTGTTTTATCTTTCGAAGCAAACAACGTTTAATTGTCTCTACCGTCTCAGTCATAACCTAATTTTTGATGCTAGATCAGCTAAAATGTACGATCTTTGAGAGGCTTTGTCTCAACGTACAGGTTCTAAAACATTACTGTTACTGTGACGATTTCTCATTTTTGCTACAAGAGTTTGCAAAAACACTTTTGGACTAAAATTATCAGTTCCGTTTGCCTGTACATTATAATGTGGACTAGGATTGTCTTTAGCTACTGTCTTGGGTAATTCTTTATTTTGTTCAACAGCTTTACAACCAATACTTGGACTCGTCAAAACATAGTATCTTCTTTTGCATTAAGGGCATTTTAAGTTAAATTTCCAGCGCATGATAACACAAAAGACAGAAGACAATGGTAACAGCCTTTCTTTCCTCTCAAAATCCTATTTTTTTTCTTCAAATGTCATATTTTGTGCCATAAAACAATCAGCGATTTTATGATTTTTCTCACGAAATATACAAGTAAAGGAATTCTGGTACTTACTGTGAGATATAAGACTAGCAGCTGTAGGAAATCAACCTTATTTTGCTCACTGGGTTTTTACGTGATTTTTTCTCTAGTAGAACGAAAAACTTCGAAAACCATACATCGCCAACCCGATCCGTTGTTCTTCCTTCAACTTCAGAAAACATAAACTTCATTAAATTAGAAAGACTATCTCCAGGGTTACCTCCTTTCCTAAGAGAACTGTCTTGTCAAGCTCTCAAAAGCTCTTCCGGCAAACATGATTCAACTAGAGACTACAAAACGGAAGCTCCTTAAGACTCGTATATAAGATTCTAACTTATCATATAGGCTTTGTAAGGAAACTTCACTTTTATTGTTCAGAGCATTTTGCAAATCAATTTTCAAAAGCTCACGGAAGTTTACTTCAACAAGTAAATCGTCTTTACCAAACCTGACCTTTAAACTTTCATTTTTCCTAACTGGCCAAAAACTATGAACAACACCATGAGCTAGAGTACCAGCTATTACTTGAAATGAATAACGAAATTTATCCTCTGGAACTATACTATCATCATTGTGAACGTTACTAATTTGGCTCCAAATCGCCAACCAGTTTATTAAAGTACCATCAAACTTTATGAGCTGAATTTGTGGGAGTTTAAATTTCGTTTTATGACCATTACAACTAGCATCAGATTGAATAGCATCGTGAAAATTAGGGTTCAATAATCTTTTGTACTTTTATCTTTGCTATTTTATACAAAAGTGCATACGCATCTGCTTTGGATATCTCATTCAGTAAATATTCTTCTGTGAGATTATCAAGTACTTGCCTTTCAAGTTCTTCAACCTCTTCAAATACATCAAAAATTACCGAAATATCTGTTAACTATTCAGGACCATTTTCTAACAAAGAGTTCAAAATGATCAAAAGTTTTTAAACGAACTTCTTAAAACTGTTCAACTTTGTATTAATCTTTTCCATATCGACTCTGACATGGTCGCCAAAAATGTTACGAAATGGATAAGATTTAAAAAATGATAAAGTTCCTAGGTACGAGGTAACTTTATTGCACCGTCAAGAAATACAAAACTGCATTATTTTTTTAAAATAATATCTTTTTTTAACAAAAGGTGAACATTTTAGGAAAATTAACAATTACCAACTGCTATCATCAAATCATGATTGAAGAAAGACTAGGTTTCAATAGTGATTTCTTTTGTTTAAGTACATATATCTAACATAGACTTAAATAAATCAAATCATGAGATTTAAATTTTATCGCACATATTTAACAAGGAGAACGGTTATGGGAGTCAGGAGTATATACGCCCAAGAGCCCCACGTGATGCCAAATGATTATGATGCCGGGCACATGCAGGCTGATGACGAGTGAGCTATCCACTAGACCCATGCTGGTATGAGTCCTGCTAGTGGAGACTACTCTTTGCACGTCCTCGCCATCTCAAAGGTAGAATTGTTGGACATTTGAAGACATTTCTCGTAAATCGCGTCATCTGTACAACGTCAATAGCTGATGTCCCTTAAGGGAAATCTGCTGAAAGTCTGTAAAGCTGCGTTATCTAAGCAGATTTTATACATGCTCGTATGACACTCTGTGTATCATTTCTCTCAATACATTTTCTATTTCTAAATTAAAATTCGAT
This sequence comes from Riptortus pedestris, assembly GCA_019009955.1. Lineage (NCBI taxonomy): Eukaryota > Metazoa > Arthropoda > Insecta > Hemiptera > Alydidae > Riptortus > Riptortus pedestris. The sequence continues at coordinate 9,875,966 of CM032233.1, forward strand.
AATTAAAAGTGGGGATTTATTTAAGTGGGCTTGAATGTGAGATTTGTGTGTGTGTGTGTGTGTGTGTGTGTGTGTGTGTATATATACTAGCCAAGGTACCCGGCTTCGCTCGGGAAATCATTTGAGACGGAAAGATTTTATTTTGTTTTTGGAAATGCTTCTATGTGTACAACAGCTCTTCCGGCTGGGCACACTTTTCCCCGTAAGGGTCAATTGGGCAACTTATGGAAAAAAGAATTTTAGATTTGAAGAATAAATGAAAATAAGTCTCTAATCGTTCCCTCTCCACTGTTTGACACACCGTGAATAATTCAAATCTTAATCATGGATAGCATTTATGATAATTAAATATCATCTATAATATATGTATTTTGTATATACAATCTAGGTAATATACCCGGCAATGCCCGGGAAATCATTGTTGATTGACTAATGGTTGTATTTGGTTGGTTGTATCGTTGAAAAACCGATTGGAATCGGAATATCACAATTTTTCATTTCAGGCCTCCCTCATAACCCACACTCCCGTTTGGACCTAAAAATTTTAATATATCTTATAATCATGGAAGAATTAATGCTAATTCACATTCCGAGTTTTTTTTAAGTTCGGTTCAATTGTTAGTCCCCAACAAAATTGTTGGCTCCCGCTCTAGTTTTCGGTATATATCCCGTTTAATCTTTGTTATACGACAAAAATGAATATAACAAAAGTTACTTTAAATAACAAAGTAAACAACTTGTGTCATGTGCATATTTTCAGAAAAACCAAAAGTCCGTCTCGCAGGGGCTGCGTAAACTAAACAGATTTCCCACGTGAAGTTTTACAATAGAGAAATCTGCCTAATAACAACTGTAGTAACCTAAACCTATTCACGAGGGACGAATAGTTATGGAAACGGCCGCCAGAGCTCTCGGCGGAAAGTCCGAACATAGCCGACCACACCCAGAATACAAATGCAAATATCTCGGTTAATATTCAAGAAATCTGCTAATAGAAAACGAAATACCGCTATTTTAAATTTCAGGCCTCCCTTACAACCCCCACTCCTCCCCGTCCCTAGAAATTTTAGTATGGCTTATTATAATAAAGGCGTTAGTGCTAATACGCATATCGAGTTTCATTAATTCGGTTGAGTCTTTTGAGCGAAATAAAATTGTGGACTCACGCTATAATTTTTAGCATATAACTCATTTATGCTTCCGTATACGGCAAAGTGCATATAACAAAAGTTACTCTAAATAACAAAATAAACAACTTTTGTAATGTGCATATTTGCTGAAAAAGCAATAGGAAACGAAATATCGCTATTTTTAATTTCAGGCCTCCCTGATAACCCTCACTCCTGCCGTTCCCTAGAAATGTTAGTATTGCTTATTATAAGGAAATCGTTAGTATTAATTCGCATAGCGAGTTTGGTTTAGTTCGGTTGAGTCTTTTGTGCCAAAAAAAATTGTGGACTCCCGCTATATGTTTTAGCGTATATCTCGTTTATAACTCGGTATACGGCAAAAGTGCATATAACAAAAGTTACTCTAAATTACAAAATAAACAACTTTTGATATGTGCATATTTGCTGAAAAAGCAATAGGAAATGAAATATCGCTATTTTTAATTTTAGGCCTCCTTTATAACCCCCACTCCTGTTCGTCTTAGAGAATATTAATATAGCCTAAAGTCTAAGTTGGGCTAGTAGTAATATACATACCAAGTTTCATAAAATTCGGTTCAGCCGTTTATGCGTGAAAAGGTAACAAACAAACAAACAAACAAATAAACAAACAAACAAATAAACAAACAAACAAACAAACAGACACCAAAGAAACAAAATGCAGTTATGGTGTCTATGACATGTGAAACGAAAAGTTATCGTGAAATTTCGCGAAAAAAATCAATGTACAGACAGAGGTTACAATTTTATATATATATATAGATATATATACTGTTTCTGAGACGAACAGAAGTGGTGGGGGGGGGAGAGGAGAGAGGGAGGGGAGAGAGAGAGAGAGAAAGAGAGAGCGAGAGAGAGAGAGAGAGAGAGAGAGAGAGAGAGAGAGAGAGTGAGAGAGTAGAGGGAGGTGGAGAAAGAGAGAGAGGTAGTAGTGTGTGGAGAATTTGCAAGATTCGTGATCTCGGGTCCTGCCATTGACCTTTCAGGCGGGACGATTTATTTTAAGTTGCCAGTCTTGATTTTCACATCATCGCTCCTCCACCAATTACCTCCTCATCTATGTCTTCTCCTAATCTTCTATACAGAACGGCATCTATTAGTTTTTAGCAAAAGTTCTTTTAAGGGGAATCAGTTATTGAGGTTGCACTCAAGACGTGAGTTTCGAAAAATGTGCTTAAATGTCCTCCTCCCCAAGTGGCGACGACTTCTTGGGCTTATCATAAGGCACAAAGACTTCATCTCAAATATATTTTAAGGCAAAAGCGTTGGTCATATGGGTTGAGAGAAGCATGGGCAATCCTGTCGTGAAGACTACAACGACAGCCAACATATTGTTGCGAAAATTAAAGGATTAGCAGAGAGAGTAGCGTATTTGGGAAGTGCGATATAGTGCGATATAAAGACAGTCCAGAGCCGTCTTTTTGTGTATTTCAGTGACGTGAGTGAATTATTGGACTGTGTAATCTGAAGAACAGTGACGCCATCAGTGCATATTGTGAGTAGTAATTATGAATAATTATCCAAGTGAATTGAGCTTTGTTAAATAAATTGTGCAGTGATAGAAACTGTGAAACTTGTGAGTATTTAATTTTGCAATCCAAAAAGAACTCTTATTAAAAACGTTTATTACTGGTTTTGATATTAAAACGTAACAATATTATGGCTGCCACTACAAGGCCTAGACTTCAGATCAGGTTTACGCTGATGATTCCTGTGTAACATTATCTAATAGAAACTAAGAGAAGAGATACAAGGTAGGGCTAGTTGTACCTGGCGAACCACTATCCTAAACAGAATCTCTAAAATCCCTGCCAACATATAATACATTTCCATGTAGACCCAATTAGCCAAGATTGAATTAATTCAGTACCTGTACGCAAAGATATATATATATATAGCGAGAGAGAGAGAGAGAGAGAGAGAGAGAGAGAGAGAGAGAGCGAGATTAATTGTTTTTTTCTGGAAGAGCGTTCTATTTCATACAATCGATAAAACTTGGAAGCAGAGGACCAATTATAAATTCCTACTATTTGGTTGGCTAATAAGTTCTTTCGAGTTTTCAGGGTGAAATAAATCGAAGTGGATTATAGAAATAAAATTGATTTTAATCTACAATATATTGGTCACCATTTAATACTTTTTCCCATTAGTCCACTCACTGTATAATACCATGTTCATAGAATATCTGGTGTTTATTGTTAAAAAACTGATCCAAATGGTTTTAGATGTCCTCTTTATTTAGGAATTTCTTTCCATTCGTAGAGTTATGCAGAGAGCGGAATATGTGGTAGCCACTTGGAGTTAGAGCTGGTGAATAGGGAGCCTGGGGCAAAAGGTGTCATCCAAGGCTCAATACTTTATTGACCAATGAGGTGTGAGGCCTAGCGTTGTCTTGCTGCAACACAACACCCTTCCGATTTGCCAGTTCTGGCCGTTTATTTTTAATTGATTTATACAATTTAGTTAATTGTGAGCAGTGCAGAGTTGAATCAATTGTTTGTCGTAATGACAATAGCTCATTAAAAAAAAAAAAAACACCCTTGAAATGCCACTATATGGAAAGCATTATCTTCTTTGGATGCAATCCGGGTTTTGACCTTCTTTTAAAAGCCTCACTACTGGGTCGCCAAGATTTTCTATGGACGTTATCGTACAATATTCATTTGTCATCTCCTGTTACCAACCTTTTCAGAAATGAGTCGTTTTGTAGCCGTTTTCGCAGTGAATCGCAAACCGAAATGCATGTTTGACACTCGTTGAAATAAGCGAGGGACCCAAACATTAAGAAATATAGCCGGGCTTATGCAAATAGTTTTCTACGGATCATATTAATCTCTTGCACTGATTGGGTGGGATTTTGATCAACAATGGCCTTAACATTGCTCGTTTCAATTTCAAGTGAGCGAGCAGACCGTTGAGCATAATTCAGGTCAAAATACCCTGAATAAAATTTGGCGAACCGATTTTGAGAGGTGTGCTTGGTTAAGGCATCATCCACATAAACACTGCACAGTTTTATATGAGTTTCTACAACACGCTTATCGTTTTTAAAATAATACACCAAAATATGCAGCTAATGAATGACACTTTCTTCCATATTTACAGTGCAACTGCAAACGTATACTAAACTAGTTTCAACAAGAGTTAACAGATATAGCTGTTGACATATTACAAACAGAATAAACAATCCACCTTAGGGATTAATTCATCAGATAAGAAGTACATAATAGTGACATAAAAATAAACAGAATAAAAGGAAATTACTTACTTGCCAATAAAATCAGTTTCTGTAGCAGCAGTAATTGATGGTATACTAGAGCTGAGGACACCCAGATTTTGGATAAGACAGGTATAGACAAAATTCAGTTTAACAAATAGTTCCTTCATGATCATTTGAATTCGTTCACTTAATATTCGCGGTGGATTTAAGTGTTACAAGTATCTAGATTTATCTATTGTAAAATTCCATGTCGGAAATCTTTAGTTTTCGCAGACCAGGTTTTTTTTTTTTTTATATTTCCTTCTATGTGGAATAACAGGCTTCCAGAGTTGGCTATCTATAACCGTCTTCTCTGTTTAACTTCTTGAGGACACTTTACTAGAGAATCGAAATAGCAATCGAGATAATAAAATGTCGAAACAACTTAAACATAGAAAACGGTTATGGATTAAGCAAATTTTGGAAGGCATAATCTCAAAATAAGAGGAGCCGGGCACTAGCGGGAGGTAGCTGTAAGGACAGGCTCTGCCCACTGACATGACCGGTATATACACTTGAATAGGAACTCCTCAGTCCCAGATAGAGCCCTGAGGATGCTAGAAGAATTCTGGCGAAACGCCGGCAAGAAACATGAGTACACTCTCAATGCCGGAAGACATTGATTGTAATACTTTAGAACTGTACTGGCAGCACTTTTATATTTGAACAGATGATTAGCCATTGAATAATAATAATAATTTCCAGTTTTTGTTTTATGACCCTAATAAGTTGTAATACAGAAAAGTCCGTCACGCAGGATCTGCGTAAACTAAGCAGATTTCCCATGTGAAGTTTTACAATAGAGAAATCTGCATACTGGTTACACAATACCACCGTGATTAAATACGAACGGTAATGAGAAGTCTTTCAGTTAATTAAAATAAATTGCCAACTGAAACGGCTTCTGAATTGTAAGAATAATTTATATTTTAATAACTCAAATTTTAGTAGTCCAAGAACTAAAGAAGGGGGGGGGGGGGGGGTCGGATGAACAGAACGTATTTGCATAAATCTGAAAAAGTAAGGAAGGTAAGGTAAGGTTAGAAACGACAGGTAAGGTTAGAAGAAGCTTCCACCTGAGCCGAGCAATGACGAAAATGGCCGATCTAATCCGAACTATACCCGACCACAGACTTCATAAAAATGCAAATATCTCGGTTAATATTCAAGAAGAAGAATAAATGTATATAACAATATTTATAGCAAATTTAATTTGAAATAAGATTAGTTCTATACAATGTTTCGATCCGATGCAAATAATAATAATAACGGAGATATTTTGAATTTTCGAAAATCCCTTCCTCTAAACCCCCCCCCCTCCCTCTAGTCCAATTTCAGCCATTAACGAACTTGATCTGTCTTTTTACATAAAACGGTTAAATATCGAGAATCGTAACGATCAAACAAAAATTGCGACCGCTAGAGCTTTAACAGACAAATATATATATCTATATATATATAAAATTGTAACCTCTGTCTGTACATTGATTTTTTTCGCGAAATTTCACGATAACTTTTCGTTTCACATGTCATAGACACCATAACTGCATTTTGTTTCTTTGGTGTCTGTTTGTTTGTTTATTTGTTTGTTTGTTACCTTTTCACGCATAAACGGCTAAACCGAATTTTATGAAACTTGGTATGTATATTATTACTAACCCAACTTAGATTTTAGGCTATGTTAATATTCTCTGAGACGAACAGTAGTGGGGGTTATAAGGGAGGCCTGAAATCAAAAATAGTGATATTTCGTTTCCTATTGGGGTTTTGGCAAATATGCACATAACAAAAGTTGTTTATTTTGGTATTTAGAGAAACTTTTGTCATATACACTTTTGTCGTATACCTAATTATAAAGGCGTTATACGCCAAAAAGTGAAAGCAGAAGTCAACAATTTTATTTGGCACAAAAGACTCAACCGAACTAAACCAAACTCGGTATGTGAATTACAACTAACGTCTTCCTTATAATAAGCCATACTAACATTTCTAGGGACGGGCAGGAGTGGGAGTTGTAAGGAAGGCCTGAAATTAAAAATAGTGATATTTCGTCGTCCAATTGGGGTTTCGGTAAATATGCACATAACAAAGTTGTTTATTTTATTATTTAGTGAAATTTGTTCAACAATTCTTTGGAACTACAAGGTACCTCACCGGGAAAAACTAATTCAAATGTATGTTAATATTTTGTGCTTAATAATTCAAATCTATGCATAATGCACAGGAAACGGGAAATATGACAATATGGAGAACAGTGAAGTCTTACATAAAAAAAATAATTTTATTATTAACAAATCCACAGAAACGACGGGTATTTAAACTAAACACTGGGACGGGTAAATGTCAAATATTGTGCAAAGTAAAGCCTTGCCCAAAAAAATACAATCATCATTCAGCCTCAAATGATTTCCCGAGCGAAGCCGAGTACCTTAGCTAGTATATATATATATATATATATATAAAATTTTGAACGGACCTCATTTTCGTCATCTCCTGGGTAGGATCGATGGACATTTGAAGAAAACTAATTTCCCTTACGGGAAATCTGCTAAAAGGTACTTACTAACTGGAAGTAACACCAAGTAATATGCAAGTACGTCATACGGGGCTGTAAACTAAGCAGATTTCCCACGTATGTCCCTTATTTGCATATATCTCAAAAAGTAAAAGTTCAACGAGAACAATATTTGGTATTTAGGCTTAAAATAAATTGTTCATTGTATAACAGCTTATTGTTAATATGACATGAGTATGATTGACTATGCCTTACTGAAGGCCGAATACTGTAAACTATAACTGGATATTCAAATGTTTAATGTAAAAGTAAAGATGAAGTTCGTTAACGGCTGAAATCGTGGCGAGAGGAAGGGGGGGGGGGTGGTTTAGAGGGGAAATTTCTAAAATCCTTAATATCTCCGTTATTATGCGTCGGACTGAAAAATTGTATAAAACCAATCTTATAGCAAATAAATGTTGTTGTGTACGTTTTTTTCACTATCTTGATTATTACCCCCACTTTTACCCATTTCATATTAACAAAAGTCCGTCACGCAGGGGCTGCGTAAACTAAGCAGATTTCCCACGTGAAGTTTTACAGTAGATAAATCTGCCCAATAACAACTGTAGTAGTAAAAAACCTCTAAACCTATTCACAAGGGACGAATAGTTACGTAAAAGGCCGCCTCTCGGCGGAAAGTCCGCACACACGCAGAATACAAATGCAAATATCTCGGTTAATATTCAAGTTACAGAAGAAATGAATAGAATAATATTTATAGTAAATTTAATTTGCAATATGATTCGTTTTATACAATTTTTCGATCCGACGCATAATAACGGAGATATTCCGAATTTTCAAAAAGCCATTAACGAACTTGATCTTCCTTTTTACATAAAACAATTAAATTCCGAGTTTGGTAACGATCAAACAAAAATTGCGACCGCTAGAGCGTTAACAGACAAATATATATATATATATATATATATATATATATATATAATTATGAACGGACCTCATTTTCGTCATCTCCTGGGTAGGATCGATGGACATTTGAAGAAATTTTTCGAAACTCGCGTCATGAGTACGACCTCGATAGCTGATTTCCCTAAAGGGAAATCTGCTAAAAAGCTGTTTTATCATGCCCGACTCTATTCTAATTGTAAATGCCAAATATTGTTCACATTGAACTTTTTCGTTTTGAGATAAATGCAAATACGTGACGCACATGGGAAATCTGCTTAGTTAACGCGCCCTTTGCGTGGCGGGTTTTGCTTTGTTTTTTATTTGTCAATGTTCTTGTTATATAATTTTCGTTATGCATATAAGACTAGAATTTTACTTAATGAAGTCATTTCGTGAAACTGTATCAAAAGAAAGTTGGTTCGAATTTAATTTTAGCAGATTTCCCTTAAAGGAAATCAGATATTGAGGTTGTACTCATGAATTTTAGGTTGTAGATGACGAAAATGGGGTCCGTTCAAAACTGTATATATATATATATATATATATATATATATATGTCTGTTACCGCTCTAGCGGTCGCAATTTTTGTTTGATCGTTACCAAACTCGATATTTAGTCGATTTATGTAAAGAGAACGATGAAGTTCGTTAACGGCTGAAATCGGACCAGTGGGAGGGGGGTTTAGAGGGGAGGATTTTCGAAAATTCGAAATACGTTACTATTCGTCGGATCGAAAATTTGTACAGAATCAATCATATTGCAAATTAAATTTACTATAAATATTGTTATATACATTTATTCTCTATCTTGAATATTAACCGAGATATTTGCATTTTTATTAAATCTGGGCGGCTAACGGACGAAGTGACTTTCCCGCCAAAAGCTATTTCGGTCGTTTCCTTAACTGCTCGGCTCTCGTGAAATTTCTCTATTGTAAAACCACGTGGGAAATCTGCTTAGTTTACGCAGCCTCTGCGTGACGGACTTTTTGTGTTTGCATGTGTAGCTAATATTATTCGATAAATGATTAGAATTTTACTTCTCATTTTCTTGCATCATTATTTCCGTAGCTCAAAATTCTTCAAGTGAAGTTTCTTTATATATTCATCATTATTCAGAAAATATTATTTATTTATTGCATATTGACGATTCCCAGAGAATCATCAGATGCAGATATAATAGAAAGAATAATTTGAGAGTTAGACTTACCTGTAGAAAGAGGACATTTCTTGTTTACTGGTTCAAGTTGAGCGTGCTTCCCTGTACAGCTGGTTAATTAGGTGTGGTGAAGGTTATGTTGTAACATATGTTTGATATTTAAGACTTCAGTTAATGAAGGTTCCTTGTTGAGATATACCACGTGCTGTTCGTTATTTTACATTAGTCCACAACACAATAGATTTTACACAGTTCTTAATTTTCATCATGAGTATATTTATATCCAAATATTAAATCGATTCGGCCATGGGTGGACTACACTAAAATTTGTATTTAACACAACTGTGGATTCCGTAGAATGAAAAAAGTCCGTCACGCAGGGGCTGCGTAAACTAAGCAGATTTCCCACGTGAAGTTATACAATAGAGAAATCTCCATACGAGAGCCGAACAGTTACGGCAAAGGACCGAACTAGCTTTTGGCGGGAACAGTCCTCCATTACGGCCCAAATTTAATAAAAATGCAAATATCTCGGTTAATATTCAAGATAGAGAAGAAATGTATATAACAATATTTATAGTACATTTAATTTACAATAAAATTGGTTCTATACAATGTTTCGATCTGACGCATAATAACGGAGATATTTAAAATTTTCGAAAATCCCCCTCTAAACCCCCCCCTCCCACTGGTCCGATTTCAGCCATTAACGAACTTGATCTGTCTTTTTGCATAAAACTTTTAACTATCTAGTTTGGTAACGATCAAACAAAAATTGCGACCGCTAGAGCGTTAACAGACATATATATATATATATATATATATATATATATATATATATATATATATATATATATATATATATATATATATAATTTTGAACGGACCTCATTTTCGTCATCTTCTGGGTAGGATCAATGGACATTTGAAGAAAAGTTTTGAAAATCGCGTCGTGAGTACGACCTCAATAGCTGATTTCCCTTATGGGAAATCAGCTAAAAGTCCGTCGCGTGAGGGCTTCATCTCATCTCACTACATTTTCTCTATTTATGCGTAAAAACCCTATGAGTAGGAGGGGGGAGGGTGGAGTTACTGAAGGTAGAAAACAAGAAAGTACGAATAACTTGCTTAATACTTGAATTTCGAAAAAATGCATACAATAAGAGTTCTTGGACATCAATAGTTTAACAAGATTGGTTCTATAACATTTTATGATCCAACTCATAATAACAGAGAAATTTGGAACTTTTGAACCCCCCCCCCTAACCCCCACTATTTCATGTCAGCTTTCCGCCAATCACAAACATGATCTTCAGTGTTGACCGAAACGGCTAAATATCGAGTATGGTATAGATCGAATAACCTTTAAGTGGGTAGGCGGGGTGCTGACAGCACCCCAAGAAAGTTATTTAGTATTATTTATTACTTATAAGTTGATAATACTGCTGAATTTTTTTTAGCTTCTTATTTGTTATCTGCAAGTTGATTCATGTGGCTTTGAACATAAAGCGCGCCTACTGGGAGTCGGCATAAGTATCCAAACGTGTCAAAACCTGCAAGGGGTGCCCGCAACACCCCACCTACCCAGTTGTGTTAAGCCTCATTGCTCTCTACACCCCGCGTTTCATCTCAAATAATCCACAAAGTGGTGTAGTAAGATCACAGTTTCTGAGAGAAATTGGGTTTGAACTTCTCCAACCTCATTTGAAGAAAAGAGCTTGCGAAACATCATTACCAAAGATGGTAGGAGCCGAACCTGTACAACCAGTTTCGAGGACACAATCGTCGTCAGGGAGGAGTACAATCTGTCCGAGGAAGGATGATAAAAAATCAAAATTTTATTGTTGTAAATGCCAACAGTTTAAGTGCCTAAACCATATGAAAAATATATGTGAGAAATGTGTTGACTCAAGTCAATCTGCTCAGCCATTTTCTTGTGTTAAATAATATTTTTATTTACTTTATACACATTTTCTTGTGTTTATAATATAAACAGTATAATTCTATAAATGCATTATTATATCATATGTATTATTATAAATTTCATTGTATTTTTGATAAAATTTATCTATCGGGAATAACGTTTAAGTAACTTTTTGTTGATAGAAATTAAATAAATGTAATCATAAATGTTTTATACATTATTCTTTTTTGTTTTCCCTTCTATATGCTTCCCCTATTAATAGAAAAGGTTTTGCCCATTAAATATAAAATATAGAATGCATTAGTATGACTTTATTGGGGAAAAAATGTTGGGGTGTTGACAGCACCCCACCTACCTAGTAGTGTCTCATCTAGGGACCTACCCAGCTAAAGGATAAACATTTCCAAATAAAGAACGAAAAATCGTTATTGATGACATCATCACATAACGTATTTGCGTGTATCTAACAAAGTAAAAGACTAATGAAAACTAAATTTGGTATACAACCTTGGAATGAAATGCTTCATGGTATAATAGCGTATTGCTAATATGACATGAGTTGGAGTGGGAGTTTACTACTGGCCGAAAACAAAAACTTGTTAATATCTCGGTTAATATTCAATATAGAGAAATCTTGAACATAACAACATTTATAGAACATTTTATTTGCAATATGATAGGTTCTGGATCCTATGAGTAATAACCTCCTCCTCTGAACCTTTCCCCTATATTTGTTTTGCATAAAACGTTTTAATATCGAGTTTGGTAGCTACCAAACAAAAATTGTGGCCGCTTGAGCTATATATATATATATATATATATATATATATATATATATATATATACTAGCTCAGATACCCGGCTTCGCCCGGGAATTCATTTGAGGCTGGATGATGATGTTATTTTTTTGGCAAGGCTTTACTTTGCACATTATTTTGACATTTACCCTTCCCTGTGTTTAGGGTTAATACCCTTCGTTTCTGTGGATTTGTTAATAATAAAATTAATTAATTAATAAGAGAAACTTTTATTATATACACTATCGTCGTATACTGAAGTATAAAGGCGTTATACGCTAAAAATTGTAGCGGGAGTCAACAATTTTATTTGGCACAAAAGACTCAACCGAACTAAATAAAACACTCGGTATGTGTATTAGCCTTAATTATCATAAGCCAAACTAACATTTCTAGGGACGGGCAGGAGTGGGGGTTATAAGGGAGCCCAGAAAAAAGGGGGGGGGCGGCTCCCTTAAACCCCCACTCCTGCCCGTCCCTAGAAATGTTAGTTTGGCTTATTATAAGGAAGGCGTTAGTGCTAATACACATACCGAGTGTTTTATTTAGTTCGGTTGAGTCTTTTGTGCCAAATAAAATTGTTGACTCCCGCTATAATTTTTAGCGTATAACGCCTTTATACTTCAGTATACGACAAAAGTGTATATAACAAAAGTTACTCCAAATAATAAAATAAACAACTTTTGATGTGTGCGTAATTGCCGAAAATGAATTAGGAAACGAAATATTGCTATTTTTAATTTCAGCCCTCCCTTATAACCCCCACTCCTGTTCGTCTCAGAGATTATTAACATAGCCTAAAGTCTAAGTTGGGTTAGTAGAAATATACATACAAGTTTCATAAAATTCGGTTCAGCCGTTTATGTAAATTTAACAAACAAACAGACACCAAAGAAACAAAATGCAGTTATGGTGTCTATGACATGTGAAACGAAAAGTTATCGTGAAATTTCGCGAAAAAAATCAATGTACAGACAGAGATTACAATTTTATCTATATATATATATATAAAATTGTAACCTCTGTCTGTACATTGATTTTTTTCGCAAAATTTCACGATAACTTTTTGTTTCACATGTCATAGACACCATAACTGCATTTTGTTTCTTTCGTGTATGTTTGTTTGTTTGTTTGTTTGTTTGTTACCTTTTCACGCATAAACGGCTGAACCGAATTTTTTGAAACTTAGTATGTATATTACTACTAACCCAACTTAGACTTTAGGCTATATTAAAATTCTCTGAGATGAACAGGAGTGGGGGTTATAAGGGAGGCCTGAAATTAAAAATAGCGATATTTCGTTTCCTATTGATTTTTTGGCAAATATGAATATAACAAACGTTGTTTATTTTGTTATTTAGAGTAACTTTTGTTATATACATTTTTTTCATATACCGATTTATAAACGAGATATACGCTAAAACCTATAGCGGAAGTGAACAATTTAATTTGACACAAAAGACTCAACCAAACTAAATAAAACTCGGTATATGTATTAGCACTAACGCTTTAATTATAACAAGCCATACCAACATTTGTAGGGACGGGCAGGAGTGGGGGTTATAAGGGAAGGCAGAAATTAAAAATAGCGATATTCCTTTTTCTATTGGTTTTTCGGCAGATATGAACATAACAAAAGTTGTTTATTTTGTTATTTAGAGTAATTTTTGTTATATACACTTTTTTCGTATACCGAATTATAAACGAGATATACGCTAAAACCTATAGCGGAAGTGAACAATTTTATTTGGGGCAAAAGACCCAACCGAAATAAATAAAACTTGGTATATGTATTAGCACTAACGCTTTAATTATATCAAGCCATACCAACATTTGTAGGGACGGGCAGGAGTGGGGGTTATAAGGGAAGGCAGAAATTAAAAATAGCGGTATTCCTTTTTCTATTGGTTTTTCGGCAGATATGAACATAACAAAAGTTGTTTATTTTGTTATTTAGAGTAATTTTTGTTATATACACTTTTTTCGTATACCGAATTATAAACGAGATATACGCTAAAACCTATAGCGGAAGTGAACAATTTTATTTGGGACAAAAGACCCAACCGAAATAAATAAAACTCGGTATGTGTATTAGCACTAACGCCTTCCTTATAAAAAGCCATACTAACATTTCTAGGGACGGGCAGGAGTGGGGGTTATAAGGAAGGCCTGAAATTAAAAGTAGTGATATTTCGTTTCCTATTGGGGTTTCGGCAATTACGCCCATAACAAAAGTTGTTTATTTTGTTATTTGGCGTAACTTTTGTTATATACACTTTCGTCGAATACCTCAGTAAAAATGAGTAATACGTTAAAAACTACTAATTCAAATCTATGCATAATGCACAGGAAGCGAGAAATATGACGGGAGGACAGTGAAGTCTTACATAAAAAAAATAATTGTATTATTAACAAATCCAAAGAAACGACGGGTATTTACTCTAAACACTGGGACGGGTAAATGTCAAAACATTGTGTAAAGTAAAGCCTTGCCAAAAAAATACTATCACCATTCAGCCTCAAATGAATTCCCGAGCGAAGCCGGGTATCTGAGCTAGTATATATATATATATATATATATATATATATATATATATATATATATATATATTATTGAACGGACCCCATTACCGTCATATTCTAGTTAGGATCGATAGACATTTGAGGAAATTGCTCGAAAATGGTTTCTAGACTACTGCCTCGATAGCTGATTCCCCTTAAGATCAAAGGGCCTCTAAAGATCTCCTAAAAGATCAATAACTTGTCATACTTGCCGGTGGAGACGGTCGTCACTGGCTGATGATCGAGTACAGCTGCTGGCATTTGGCTTTTGATGCGATGCCACCATCTTCAAGCCCGTCAAAAGTTCTGAGTTAGTTGTCCATTAGTCACTAGGTTTTATGCATCTGTTATCCGTATTAAGTGGTTCATGTTTATGTGGTGAACGTTATTAGGTTGTAGCGGTTATTAAACATATGTTTAATTACACTTATGAACAGTGCAAACATATGTTCAATAAATATATTCTACAGTGCTTGGTTACCATTCATATGTGCATGTCGCGAGTGCCTCTTCCTTAAAACATTTAAAAAACACTGTGCCCGCTTTAATAAACATTATGAACGGGAGTGCAATAGTTACAGTGGCCACATGACGCTTAACCACAGCCAGGGCCTAATGGAGTGAGTTACATTTTATAGTTAAAAACGATATCATTCTGCCCGAGGTTATTACACTACTAAAGGTTATGATGTACGTTAGCATATGTTAATGTTTTTTTTAAATTTTTATAAATATAAATGTTTTCTTTAATTCATTGGTTAAGTTCATCTCTAAACATAATAACTTAGCAAGGCTGTTTACGTATTAGTCCAGATCTGTTTACATACCTCTTAGATCTGTCAAACGAGTGGTTTTTAGCTAGTGTCAGGTAAATTGTTTTCGTGTGGTGGGTCGTTGTCCGTATTTTACATTTTTTTGTTTGTGTGTTGGTCTGGTTTTAGTTTGCTAATGTGTAGATACAGGTTTAACGTGATATGTGTACAATTGTTGATATAAATCAAAGCTGATCTTACATAATTAAATAGAATCTATGTACGTCGTCGCTTCGTCTGTTGATACTCGTGTGTGTGTCCGTCTTCCGTTTGTTATTCCGTTCAAGTACTTGCAATGGTCTGAATATCGTGTCTGAGCTAGTGTCGAGCTGTTCGTTGATAATATCTCCGTTGTTTGTAAATCTCCAAGTTCTCTAGTATGTCTAATCTCCGTCATTTTTTTTTGCCCGTGCAGGAGTTTCATACTGTCGGCTATATTTGTAGGGCCGTGGCAGTGATCATTCAAGTTGTTGGCGAAGTAAGAGTCTCGTTTGTTTAGTCCGAATGAGCGTATGTGTTCCAGTCTCCTCCCAGTTTGCCCAATATACGTGTTGTTGCAACTCCACGTGATTTTATATACTCCGTTCATATTGTAAATGTCCTTGTTCTCGATATCATTTGTCAGCTTTTGCCGTAGTGTGTTGTTGGTCAACACTCGATCATCAGTCAGTGACGACGGTACAGTATCATTTATAATGGTGGTTCTTATCCTTTAGATCAATAAATTATTATCTGTGACATATGCAAGACTGTATATAGTTGGAACTGTTGCTTCCGTGCATTATATTATTCCAGCAAGTGTTCTGCTCAACTAAAGGTATCTTGTAATTAGGACTCTCAGAATAATGAGTGCGAATATTTTTTTTCCGGTAATCGTTGAATAATGGTAACATTACTAAACTGAAATGAGTGAAGAAAGTGAAACACTTTGCAATGGAGTGAAGAAAGTGAATTGCCTTCTTAATTAGTAATAAGTATAAATTAAAAAATAATTTGAAGTTGGAAATTAAATGCTTTTAAATGTTTCTTAACATTGTAAGAATTTATTTTAACAAAATAAATTGAAATGTGAATGAATTATTTGTGGAAATAATCAATATATTTTAAATATAATAATAATTACCTTCCTTGTTTATAACCTGCACTTGTTTATAACTGCACTACTTCACAATCATCACTAGTTGTTTTATAACTATGCTTATAACCTTTCACAACCATGCTTATAACCTACCAACAACATACCATAATCTTCACAACATCCTAATTTTGTTCATATTCTGGTTAGATCTGATCATCTGTGACACGATTACAGAAAAAATTTAATATTACACTCGTGACGAAAGTAGAATTTACAACTCTCGTGAAATTACCACACGAGCGAAGCAAGTTTCACTCGAGTTGTAAAATGATCTACTTTCGTCACTTGTATAATAAATAACTATTATTCGTCTTCTGTAATATGAGTTCCACAACCTGTGAGTAAACACTGTGTTTGGGGAGACAAATCTGAATTCTAATTCACATGACTTTTATTTCTTCTTGTACATGCAAATGTATATAATAAAAAGAATATGTTTGAAAAGCCATTTGGTTTGCTATAACATAATGCTTAAATATGAGCTATAGTTAAGGTTAGAAGTTAGTTTGTAGATGGTGTGACGTAGGATGTTTGAGCATCTAATCCAAATGTACATTTAATATCTAAAGGCTAAACATTATTGTCATAGGATGTAAAAAAATACATTATCAATGTGTAACAAATATTACATAAATTTAGATTCATATATTGTTATTTTCAGTTACATTAATTTTTTTTTTTTATATAATTCAGAATTGTAGAAAATTTTATTAAAGCTTAAACCTGGAGCGAATATTCAAGTATGCATAAAGTATTGTCAATTGCAAGGAATGGAAATAAATTCAATACACAATTACAATATATATATATTTAATTTCTTGAATCATTCAACCTCTTATTATTTATTTGGAAGAATAAAAATAAATAATTTTTAATAGTAAGGAAGACAAAACTGTAAAGCTAATGAAGCCTACATCATCATATTATCAATAAAGCTTATTTATACAACAGTTATGAGGGAAATACGTTTCTAAAAGATATATATTCCAGGTCATACATAGTACTTTCACTAAGGCTAAAACATCAGTTAGAACATCACATTTCTAAGGCCTATGCAAAGACAAATTTACAGTAATATGCACATATTTAATAAATATTATTGTCACAATATTTTCAGAGCTCGAAATAAAGGCCACTTGGCGAAGACATACAATTCTCATTATATCGCGGGAAGAGAGAAAAAATAAAACAAACAGAATGAAAGGTATTTAGTGAAATGTTTTCCTCTTCAATCTCCACATCAGGCACCTCTCCAGTGACTAAAAGTCCGTCACGCAGGAGCCGTGAAAATTAAGCAGATTTCCCATGTGAAGTTTTAGAATAGAGAAATTTCACGAAAGCCAAACAGTTACGGAAACGGCCGAACTAGCTTTTGGTGGAAACTCACGACTAGAGCCGAAGTTAGCGGATCTCGTCACGTCCGTTATCCGCACACAATTAATAAAAATGCAAATATCTCGATTAATATTCAAGATAGAGAATAAACGTATATAGCAATATTTATAGTATATTTAATTTGCAATAAGAATGATTCTATATACTTTTTCGATCCGACGTACAGTTATTGAGATATTTCGATTTTTCGAAAATCCACCTTCTAAACCCCGCTTTCACTGGTCCGATTTCAGCCATTAATGAACTTGATCTTTACTTTTACATAAAACGTTTAAATATCGAGTTTTTTAACGATCAAGTATAAATTGCGACCGCTAGAGCGTTAACAGACATATTAGAAACAGCGTTAACAGACATATAGAAAAGTTTTGAAAATCGCGACCTCAATAGCTGATTTCCCTTGAGGGAAATCTGCTAAAATAATAAACTAATTTGGCCACACATGGGCTGCGTAAATTAAGCAGTTTTCCCACGGAGCACAACTGATTTCATCTCACCGTATATAGTCTATTTCCAACTCAAAATCCGATGGGTTGCCAATAAAATCTGAATTAATCACATCACCTCGAAGATCTGTTGAAAAGGAAATGTTTGCTGTCAAATAATGGTGTTGGTGAGACATGAAGATCATTTTTATTGCATTGCCCTGTATCTCTATTACTTAAACTTATTGGCGAACTTAAAAATTAATGAAGAATCTATTCAATAATTAGAAATAATCTTTATAGCGTTATGAGTTACGACAATTTTACGTTTCTATTCCAGCCCAATTCTTGGTGCACTATTTTATTTTTCCAGCTCTTTTATACTTTATTTATTTTATTGTTTTTCGAATAGATATTTATTTTTAATAAAACATCCAAGATGAAATCTAGTTGTACTTATGACAGAGTTTATTGTGAGATTATGATAGTCAAAAAAGTGGAGTAATTTCGTTCAACGCTCAGCTTGCAGTAACGTGAAAGATACTATCTACTCCATAGACGTGGATGGTTTTAGTTGACAGTTATTGTTTTTGCACTTTAATTGAAGATAAATGTTCCCTATTAAGTGGTTTCGTATGCACCGTCGAAACTACATAAATGTGTCAATTTATAAACTATTAATTTCAATATTTAACCCCTTATTTAGAACATTTGCAAGAGATTGGTACTGACTTGTAGTTATTTAATTTAAATACAATATTTAGTCAACGAAGAGGTGTCCCTGAAGAGTGTAGAGCTATCAAGAGCCTATTAAGATGTTTTTATTCTATTTTACCTTGTCAAGCCGTCAAAGTCTATGATATGATATAAAAAAAATTATTGGGCCATTGAAAAATAAAAAAAATCATTGAATAGATATATACTAAGACAAATCACAGCGCGTGTTATTCTCCGAGGTTAAGAGTTCCTGTAATGGTAGGGCCATCGGGCTGCTCGGCTCAAATAAATCTAAGTCGCGCAAAGTGATTTGACATTATATATATATGCATTCTTCATATTTTATGGCAAGGGTCTCCAATAAAAAACATTTTTTTTCGGTGCAAACTTTATTGAAACTGCTCTACATGTTTCGAGGCTTACTTACCTCTTCAGGGGCTATCCCTTTTCAAAAAAAATAAATTAATAACATCCCTTTAAAATTTAACACACCCCTTAATAATTCGTTTGCTATATATTTTATTAGTAGGTGCCTACATCTACGATATTTTTATTATATCTAATTATAAATTGCTACTTACATTTCGCAACGAATGTAGTAGGTAAACGAGCACTTCAGAAATCATAGATGTAGGCACATGTCAATACAATATCTAGCAAAAGAATTATTAGGGGGTAAGAATTTTACATGCGCATTTTACGATCTGAAAGTCGTCAGCTACTTATTTTATTAATTTCAATTCAAGTTTCAATGGATGTTAATGGAAGAAGAGCATGCTCAAGCTGAGCGAACGTGACACAATCGATTGCTAGGTTTAAAGGTGGTGATTTGAATTGCATGACAACGAATGACCTGGGCAGAAAAAAAAATTCCAAGAAGGTGAATTGCTAAATGAAGAACCATGCGAAAACTATGCCCTCAAATTTAAAAAAAAAAATCTCTATTAATTTATTCAATTGCCCAATATATATACAGGGTTTTCCAACTTCCCGTGCCACCCCACTTAAAATCTCTAATTGCTTTAATATAAAGCTGAGACATGGTGTGCCGTAATTGGGACCCCTAAAGAATCCTTTCAGTCCATATTCAATCACCTAATCTTCTCCACTTCCATAACTTTGGAATTTGGAATGGCGGATTCTTGTAGAAAATCAAATTCTAAAACGAGTTTATATCAGTAAATTTTTCGATTTGACGCATCCTTTAGCCATAAAATGCACAAAAGTTTATTTCTGAAACGACACATTTTACTGAAAAATGCTGCGACATAGAAGTTGTAGACAACTGAATTATCTTTGAAACAGGACTACGGGGAATGGAATGGATTCTGAAAATGGAAAAAAAAAAAACATGAAGGTATTCTTGAATGAATCTGAAATGTTTACTTCGAAGAACATCAACATAGCACAAAAAGTTCTTAGCATTAGTTTATTTTAAATTAGTTTCGTAGTAATTATTTGTAAAACGAATAGATTTTTTCCGTCTGCACTGCTCCAAAAAAGAACGGTGCGATATCTTCCACGAAAGAATCATCGGCCAACATTTTTTTGATAAACATAATATGGTACAATCTTCAACCTCTTCTTAAATTTTTAAGAAATTTAAGAAGAATTTCTAAATTAAATAGAAGACATAGCCCTGATGCAATGAAATGATGATGATGCTTGATGGATCTCCTTCCCACTTCTCAATCACAACTCGATCAACAATAAGAGAAATCTTTCTCCACCACAGTATCTGTTAGCACATTGAGTGGCTACCCAGGTAACCCGATTCGATTGGAATGGAGTATTTTCTGGGGGAGCATCAAAGACACCTCTACCAGAACACGATGAAGAAGGGCGCATTTTTGAATATTTGTAACTACTAGCTGTAAATTTATAGTGGTACAAAGAAAAAACTGTTTTTTGTTTTTTTACATGAAACTATGCTGGTGGAAAAATGTATTCCTTTTACAAATAACTACTACGTACTTCGTTTAAAATAAGTTAATTCTAAGAACGTTTTTTGGGATAAACATTTTTCGGATTCATTCAAGAATACTTTCGCATAATTTCGTTTTAAATACTTTTAAATTTCAGAATCTATTCCTTTCCCCTGTGATTTTTCAACAATTCTTTTGTTGGCTACAACTTCTATGCCGCAGCATTTTTCAGTAAAATGTGCCGTTTCTGAAATAAACTTTTGTGCATTTTACGGCTAAAGGATACGTCTATCGAAAAATTCACCGATACAAACTCGTTTTAAAATTTGATTTTCTACAAGAATCCTCCATAAAGGAAATTCCAAAGTTA
Source organism: Riptortus pedestris (assembly GCA_019009955.1). Taxonomy (NCBI): domain Eukaryota; kingdom Metazoa; phylum Arthropoda; class Insecta; order Hemiptera; family Alydidae; genus Riptortus; species Riptortus pedestris. The sequence continues at coordinate 9,897,080 of CM032233.1, forward strand.
TAGTCACTGATTGAATATGGACTGAAAGGATTTTTCAGATGTCCCAATTATGGCACCCCAAGTTTCAGCCTTGTATTAAAATAATTGGAAATTTTATAGGGGAAGTTGGGACAGCATATATATATATATATATATATATATATATATATATATATATATATATAAATCACCTAAAATATGTCCATATGTGTGAAAAACAATTTTCGTAAAATCAAACCTCCATTTTCGAAAATCGTGCAATAGTGAACCATACTGTAAGTAGAAAAGTAGTATTTTTCTGTTAGTCTAGTCATGTCCTCCAATCCTAATGATGCGTTTAATAGTGGAAACACCAGCCTCGAGAATATTTGTAACACTGTTGATAAAAAAAAATGTTCCTTTGTGGCCTGATTAAAATTCGAGCACTGAGGTCTAATGAAAGTTTAAATGAAAATAAATACAGCTGTATAGAAAATAGAGAAACTGTAGAAAAGTTCACATTAAAAAAGAATAACTTAACAAGGTGTAATCGATTAGATTTTTAAGTGGCCCTCAGTAATAGTCTCTGTAATTGTCTTTCTAAGGCAATAAATGTAACAGAATAATGAGTCAATGAGCATTCAGAGTTCTAATATACAATCAACTTATATATTTCTTTAAATTGGACTTACCTCTACATCTTCCCTTTCTAAATATTATTAAATCTTGTTTTAACTCATCTTTATTAGACGTTTCTAAACTCTGTTCTTTTTATTATCCAATACCTATGTAATAACAATTTTTAAGAGTTTCTAAATTCATTAATTACAAAATGCATAATGGGGGGAAATTATACTACAGCTAACAATATTATCCATTTGGAGTTATGTGTTATTTGAAAATACAATTAAAATGGTCTTTGTAACATACAATAGTACTTGGCAGTGCTATTTACAACAATGTATATCATATGCCAATAGAATTAAAGGAGAAATCAATATCGCTATAGATAAATGAGTACCAAAATTACACAACAGGAAATCAAAGTTACCAAGAACGACTTTAAAATATTCGAAAGAAAACATGAATTACCTTAAAGCGAAAGAAAGAGAATTGCAGTATTTATTATTTAGTCTGCTAACGATAAACAACAAATAAATAGGTATATATAATTTTTGAACAGACCTCATTTTTTTTGTGTCTTGACAGAAATCTGCTTCAAGAGAAAGCTGAATTGTAAACTGGGAAGAAATAATTTAACTAACAGGATAATGCTCAAATATGTATGTAGCGTATCTAGGCCAAAACAACGGCCTAGCAAACATAAATTCCTTTAGCTGTTCTTTTTAACTATTTAAAATTAAGCAGTTTTATATTTTATCACTTTTATTTAATTACAAATTTCTAAGACGTACGTTTCGACGACAGATTTTCGTAATCCACAGCATTATGTGGCCGTACTAAAAGAAGTTATTATTAATTTATGATAAACACAGATGAGGTCTAATACACAGTATAAGCAAATTGTAAATTTCGAATAACGTTTGAAGAAATTTGATGAAAACTTTTTTATAATCTAAATTTCGAAAAGCCTATCAAGAAGTTGTGAAGAACAGCTCAAAACATGTGCGATAGAATTTATAAATAAATGAAAGTCCTTGGAAATCAAATAATTCTATTAGACTAGAATGTTAAAGGACTAGAATGGTTTAAATACAATATATGTTGTCTTTAAATCGGTTTTTAACAGGATTTTTTTTTTTTTAAGAAGTCCATTTTACAACTCTGCACTAGCACTAAATTCTTCAATTTGACCGAGATTTTCATACTACAGTTAATCATCGAAGTTGTGGAGTTTTTTAATTAGCTGAGAGAATGTATAATTAAATAATTTCTTTGCAATATAGGCAAGAATATAAATAGGGAATTTTATGGATAGTGTGTAAAATTGAAGTTGGTTATTATTCAGTAGAAGGCAACTGTAGGGAAGGAGAGTATCTGAGTGTAAGTTTAGCAATGGAAATTAAATTAAAATGAAGACATAAATATGAATAGTGCATGCTATGGACCTTGTCTTAAGACTGGTTTATTATTATTCAGAAGGCATCGATAGTAGTAGCACATGTAAGTATTTTAGGGCAGTTTTTATGTTGGACATGATTAAAATGAAGACATGAACATGAATAAATAATGTTTGGAGTGTGAGTAAGAATAGAGTTAGTTACTATTTTGTCAAAGGATAAAATAGAAATTATGAATACTATGGGCTGTGTGTATGATTGCAGTATATGATTGCACATTAATGAATACATGAATATGAGCAATGAATGGCATGGGCTGAGAGTAAGCTTAGTTATTATTCTAGCGAACGCTAAAATTGTAATTATGAATATTATGAATTGAGTGTAAATTTAGCTTTAGCTATTCTTCAGCTAAAGTAAATCATATGAATAAGGACTGATATGGACTGTGTACATTTTGCTTTAGTTGTTATTTAGCTGAAGTCAAGGATAGGAAGAAGGAATATTATGGATTGTGTGTAAGTTCAGCTTTAGTTATTATTCAGCTGAAGCCAAGGATAAGAAGAAGGAATGATATGAATTTTGTGTAAGTTTGGCTTTAGTTATTGTTCAGGTGAAGTAAATCATATGAATAAGGAATGATATGCACTGTGTACATTTTGTTTTAGTTGTTATTCAACTGAAGCCAAGGATAGAAGAAGGAATGTTATGAATTTTGTGTAAGTTTAGCTTTAGCTATTATTCAACTGAAGCAAAGGGTAGAAGAAGGAATTTTATGAATTTTGTGTAAGTTTGGCTTTAGTTTTTGTTCAGATGGAGACAAGGATAAGAATAAGGAATGGTATGGACTTTGTGTAAGTTTACCTTCAGTTATTATTCAGCTGAAGTCAAGGATAGGAATAAGTAATGTTTGGGGTGTGAATAAGAATAGAGTTAGTTGTTATTTTGTCAAAGGATAAAATAGAAATTATGAATACTATGGGCTGTGTTTATGTTTGCAGTACGTTACTATTCAAAATAAGACATGGGTACTAGTAGGAAAGAATAGTAAATGAGTGTAAGTTTAGTGATGGGAATGATTAATGAATACATGAATATGAGTAATGAATGGCATGGGCTGAGAGTAAGCTTAGTTATTATTCTAGCGAACGCTAAAATTGTAATTATGAATATTATGAACTGAGTGTAAATTTAGCTTTAGCTATTCTTCAGCTGAAGTAAATCATATGAATAAGGAATGATATGGACAGTGTACATTTTGCTTTAGTTGTTATTCAGCTGAAGTCAAGTATAGAAAAATGGAATATTATGGATTGTGTGAAAGCTTTTCTTTAGTTATTATCCAGCTGAAGTCAAGGATGGGAATAAGGAATAGTATGGACTTTGTGTAAGTGTAGATTTGGTTCTTATTCAGCTGAAGTCAAGGATGGGAATAAGGAATAGTATGGACTTTGTGTAAGATTTGCTTTAGTTATTATTCAGCTGAAGTGAAGGATAGATAAATGGAATATTATGGATTGTGTGAAAGCTTTGCTTTAGTTATTTTTCAGCTGAAGTCAAGGATAGGAAGAAGGAATGTTATGAACTGTGTGTAAGTGTAGAATTGGTTATTATTCAGCTGAAGTCAAGGACAGAAAAATGGAATATTATGGATTGTGTGAATGCTTTTCTTTAGTTATTATTCAGCTGAAGTCAAGGATAGAAAAATGGAATATTATGGATTGTGTGAAAGCTTTGCTTTAGTTATTATTCAATTGAAGTCAAGGATAGGAAGAAGGAATATTGTGAACTGTGTGTAAGTGTAGATTTTTGTCTGTGTACAATTTGTTTTAGTTGTTATTCAGCTGAAGACAAGGATAAGAATAAGAGATGTTATGCATTGTGTGTAAGTTTTCCTTCAGTTATTATTCAGCTGAAGTCAATGATAAGAAGAAGGAATGATATGAATTTTGTGTAAGTTTGGCTTTATTTATTGTTCAGGTAAAGTAAATCATATGAATAAGGAATGATATGCACAGTGTACAATTTGTTTTAGTTGTTATTCAGCTGAAGACAAGGATAAGAATAAGAGATGTTATGCATTGTGTGTAAGTTTTCCTTCAGTTATTATTCAGCTGAAGTCAATGATAAAGAAGGAATGATATGAATTTTGTGTAAGTTTGGCTTTATTTATTGTTCAGGTAAAGTAAATCATATGAATAAGGAATGATATGCACAGTGTACAATTTGTTTTAGTTGTTATTCAGCTGAAGACAAGGATAAGAATAAGAGATGTTATGCATTGTGTGTAAGTTTTCCTTCAGTTATTATTCAGCTGAAGTCAATGATAAGAAGAAGGAATGATATGAATTTTGTGTAAGTTTGGCTTTATTTATTGTTCAGGTAAAGTAAATCATATGAATAAGGAATGATATGCACAGTGTACAATTTGTTTTAGTTGTTATTCAGCTGAAGACAAGGATAAGAATAAGAGATGTTATGCATTGTGTGTAAGTTTTCCTTCAGTTATTATTCAGCTGAAGTCAATGATAAGAAGAAGGAATGATATGAATTTTGTGTAAGTTTGGCTTTATTTATTGTTCAGGTAAAGTAAATCATATGAATAAGGAATGATATGCACAGTGTACAATTTGTTTTAGTTGTTATTCAGCTGAAGACAAGGATAAGAATAAGAGATGTTATGCATTGTGTGTAAGTTTTCCTTCAGTTATTATTCAGCTGAAGTCAATGATAAGAAGAAGGAATGATATGAATTTTGTGTAAGTTTGGCTTTATTTATTGTTCAGGTAAAGTAAATCATATGAATAAGGAATGATATGCACAGTGTACAATTTGTTTTAGTTGTTATTCAGCTGAAGACAAGGATAAGAATAAGAGATGTTATGCATTGTGTGTAAGTTTTCCTTCAGTTATTATTCAACTGAAGCCAAGGATAGAAGAAGGAATGTTATGAATTTTGTGTAAGTTTGGCTTTAGTTATTGTTCAGGTGAAGTAAATCATATGAATAAGGAATGATATGGACTGTGTACAATTTGTTTTAGTTGTTATTCAGCTGAAGACAAGGATAGGAATAAGAGATGTTATGCATTGTGTGTAAGATTTCCTTCAGTTATTATTCAACTGAAGCGAAGGATATAAGAAGGAATGTTATGAGTTTTGTGTAAGTTTGGCTTTAGTTTTTGTTCAGCTGGAGACAAGGATAGGAATAAGGAATGGTATGGACTTTGTGTAAGTTTAGCTTTAGTTATTATTCAGCTGAAGCCAAGAATAGGAATAAGGAATGTTATTAATTTTTTTTAAATTTGACTTTAGTTATTGTTGTGCTGAAGTCAAGGTTGGGAAGAAGGAATGGTATGGACTTTGTGTAAGTTTAGCTTTAGTTATTATTCAGCTGAAACCTAGAATAGGAATAAGGAATGTTATTAATTTTTTTTAAATTTG
>CM032233.1:9907500-9927500 GCA_019009955.1 Riptortus pedestris
GACAAAATCAGGGAGCGAAGACTTATAGATTATCGGGAGAAAATCACTTTATTACTTCAAATAATACTTCTAGAATTTATTTGAATGACCAAAATGTAATTATAAGTTTGAGTTAGCCAATAACTGGACGTTGTCGCGGAGTACGATCACTAAGTGGTGATAATAACCGATCACTAAGTGGTGATAATAATCGATCACTAAGTGGTGATAATAATCGATCACTAAGTAGTGATAATAATCGATCACTAAGTGGTGATAAAAATCGATCACTAAGTGGTGATAATAATCGATCACTAAGTGGTGATAATAATCGATCACTATGTGGTGATAATAATCGATCACTAAGTGGTGATAACAAACGAGTACTAAGTGGTGATAACAAACGAGTACTAAGTGGCAATAATAATCGATCACTAAGTGGTGATAATAATCGATCACTTAGTGGTGATAACAAACGAGTACTAAGTGGCAATAATAATCGATCACTAAGTGGTGATAATAATCGATCACTAAGTGGCGATAATAATCGATCACTAAGTAGTAATACCAAACGATCACTAAGTGGCAATAATAATCGATCACTAAGTGGTGATAACAAACGATCACTAAGTGGCAATAATAAACGATCACTAAGTGGTGATAATAATCGATCACTAAGTGGTGATAATAAACGATCACTAAGTGGTGATAATAAACGATCACTAAGTGGTGATAATAATCGATCACTAAGTGGTGATAATAAACGATCACTAAGTGGTGATAATAAACGATCACTAAGTGGTGATAATAAACGATCACTAAGTGGTGATAATAAACGATCACTAAGTGGTGATAATAAACACCAAGTGCTGTTAATAAACGATCACTAAGTGGTGATAATAAACACCAAGTGCTGTTAATAAACGATCACTAAGTGGTGATAATAAACACCAAGTGCTGTTAATAAACGATCACTAAGTGGTGATAATAAATACCAAGTGCTGTTAATAAACAATCACTAAGTGGTGATAATAAACGCCAAGTGCTGTTAATAAACGATCACTCGTTTTCTGATTACAAAAGAAACAGACTGACTAGAGTCATGTATGATACAGCCTAAAGCGATTGCAGTTACAGCGAATAGCGATAACCGTTTTGAACCAGTAAATATATCATCTGTAAATAATAAGTAGTTTCCCGTTAACCATTTTGTCATTTATTAATTCTAGAAGTGTTATATTAAATAATAATGTGATTTTCTTTTAAATTATGATTTAATAATATTCTTTAAATGGGTGGCCTCCCGATTATCGATAAGTACCTTAAGCTGTTATACAGTCATTAATACTTCCTCAACGGCTGGCAACATTGACTTTCCTCCGATAGCATTAGGTTTTCCGCTTTTTCCTATAAGCAGCGAGATGTTGTAAGACGCTCATCGTCATTTCTTTGTCGAAGCGAACATTTTGTCAACTGTGAGTCTCTTCTGAACTTTGTCTTTGATTTTTTGAACTTATTTAAAATGTTTACCTATTTAGGGAAATGTTTAAATATATGATTTAACATTCGACAAATGAGATCTACTATCGTGGACTCCAATTTACTTTCTACAGACCCCTAATTCTTGTTTTCTTGCCTCGTAGGCCTTAATCGACCCCCTGGGGGTCAAAATAGACCACAATGAGTGTCATCGCCGATGCCGTTTTTAGTAATGAAAGTACTCATTAAGAGGCATTGAATTAAAGAACGTGAAACATGTAGAGTTAAACTACCGTGAACGAAGGAGGAATTCCCCCATTGTTTTATCAATTTTGGGTCATTAGCTAAAAAATTACTTCAGATAGAATAGCTCGCGTACTGGCTGCTGACTGAAATTTTAATAGTTTACTCCACCACAAAACCAATACACGCAACTCTAGGGGTTCTTTAAAGTGTGGATTACTTACGGGGCACAGTCTCGAAAAGGCTATCAAAAGTATTACGAAAATTTATCTCTTGCAAATGGAAAGTCAACCGAAGGTTTTATAAGCCACATTTTAACACTTGTAAAGCGTACTCAATAGATACAATCGAAACGTTTCGAACTTATATAGAAAGAAAATTCGTTACAGTCGGCCTTATAGGAAGCAATTACAAAACGGTAAAGCCTAAAATGTAGCATAGACAGTTATGAAACTATTCATTACACACAAATTTGTTTTATTTTTATACTGGGGAGTAAAACAGAAGCACATTTTACGCATGAAGGTAAATTTAGAAATGCAGATAAGATTTAAAAGAAATTGAAATAGTATGAACCTTACAAACCCTACATTCAATGTTTGATATAAGCAATAGCTATCTACGTATTTCTTAGTAGTTATGTGATAGATATTAAATTGAAAACCAGAGTCATATTATATATATATATATATATATATATATATATATATATATATATATATATATAAAACAGAATGATCAGAGGCAGCATGATTCAAAGTCTGTGAGTCCTAATAAAAGATTTTTTTTTTTTTTTTATTAATCCCTTTTTCTGTTCACATATTGAAATTGATTGGTGATTGACTACAATTTTTATGACACAGAGAAAGCAGTTTGTATTGAATTTAAAATTTTGTACAATTTGGTCATGTATTATATGCTTTTTGCAAGTGAGCAATACAGGTTCATTCAAAAAGAATGAGCTGATTTCAAAGCTGTATTGTGCTTTAGACCAGCAGAACACGTTGTGATGCGATGCTGGAAATGGAACATGATGATGATGATGACACCATAAAACTTCAACCCCGGTTAAATTCATGTGTCTTTATTGCAATCTTGTATTACTGCCTGTTCATAAGATATAGCTTAATGAAATCTGCTCATTCTTTTTGAAAGACCCTGTATAAGGAAGGGAAATAAGTGGTATGCCATTAAAGGACCTGGCCGGCATACAGGATTTAATACACGAAAAGTTAAAACATTTTTGAAAACATATTTATTAAATTACAGCATGATAAGTACTTCCCCAAAATAACGGCATACAAATTAATGAAATATGATATTAATAAAAATGAAATAAAATAAACCGTCGAATCGAATTTTACGTAATAAACAGTATCTTTATAATGATTCTAATCTATCTATCTAAAAAACTAGTGATAAACTAACACTAATCAAAATAGTTTAAGATCGCCCCTATTTATTGGAAACGCCATTTATACAAGAGGAAATACTATATGAAAATTACGGATGTAAATTGGAGCGTTAACTTACTTATAACAATTATTATTACAAAGTACTAACGTGGAATATTAGCATGTGACAATTGAAAATTTGATTGTTTAATTAGTTATCGTAAATTAAGTTGGACCCATAAATTTAAAAGAAAACCATTAACATGACAGATTGCGTTGTCCAGAATATTTTCGGAGTTCAACCTTAAGTGTTTTAATTCGCACGCGGCTGTATCCAACTCAATTTTTTTTCATGTTCTGGAAATGTATCGAAATTAAATAGTCAGAAGTAGCATGTTTAAATTTCGTTTATTGTTTTGGTACATTTTTATATTGTTATTTCTGAAATATGGCAATATTATTTTTTTTAAAGGAAATCAGTACCATATCGAATTTAAATATGGTTCTAATTGAGTATTTTTACGTCCATCTCAATAGATTAGTGATATTATGCCTGAAATAATTTGTAATTTAATAAAATGTATCAAGGGATGAGATTCGTCGCTTCTGAACCATGCTGGTGATTGAATGAAGATCGAATGGAGGGTTTGTAAGGGAAGAACATAATAAAGATTTCTAACCAGCTTACATACTAATTAAAATACTGCACATTCCTTGTATTCATTTCAGATAAATCTCTCCCCTTGGTTTCTGGGACAAAGCATATTATGAAACATAGGCTGCCAATAGAAACTGCAGAATAGAACCAAAAAGCTCCGTGTAAACCGAATATCTCTTGAAAATCTACAAAAGTTTTGACACCGATGAAAGCGCAAGCATAGCTGAAAGATGTGGCGAGAGCACTGCCTAAGCCCCTGTATTCGAGGGGGAACAGCTCCCCAATGAGCAGCCAGGAAATGGGGCTTATCCCCATGGAGAAAGCGACAGTGAACACTAGCACGCAAAGCAATGGGATCCAATCATACTGAGCTACGACATAGCCCCTGCTCCTGTGGACATTCTCGTAGTATGCGAACGAGCCGAAGCCAGCGAGAGCCATGGACATGAATACACTGCTAGCTATGAGGAGAGGCAGCCTCCCTACCGTGTCGATCAGCAAGCCAGAAAGCAGCGATGACAATAGTTGGACAAATGCTACAGCAACAGCACCGCTGTGAGGGTCCATACCCCCGAACGTCTGTCTGAAAATGGAAACCGCGTAAAAATTGAAAGCGTTAGCCCCCGAAAACCTCTGGAACATCATTAGACCGCACGTTATGAGGATTGGGTTTAGAATGGTGGTCATTGCGTGGCGGTTGGGGTTGTGAAATCTGTCCGAATGAGCAGCAAGGACGTTGTTCCTTATTGTCAACAGTTCTTTGCCGACGTCGGCGTGTGGACCACGGAACCACTGTAAGGACCTGGCAGCTTCCTGCTCCTTACCGACTAATACTAAATAGCTTGGTGTTTCGGGCATGTAAGCAACACTTATAAATAGAACTAAAGGGGCACAGCCAATCACCATGGCTAACTCCCTCCAGTCGAGGTATGCTCCAACAGCAAAACTTATTAAAACCCCAACGTGCCCAAATATCTTCAGCACTGCGCTTAAGCAACCTCTGATATCGGGCACTGCGATTTCGCTGATGTACACCTGAAATTAAAAAAGAGAAAATAATAAACAAAATAATTGATTGCAATTAGTTCAAATAAGACTGGTCTACATGAAAATCGGTCGGACACTAATCCTTCTGATTCTCATTTAAAATGGCCTCCTGAATCCAAATATGACCTTCTTCGTCTACCGTTTTGGCGGGGGCCCTCCTCACCTAACTTTTCCGTCACTTGTAAAAGGATTTTAGCCTTTATATTTTTTCTCCTGGGGGGTTAGAGATGTGACAAAGTCTGAAATATGAATACGTTTACTAACGAGACAGATTTGGAGGGATGTGTCTCCTTGAATTGTAGGAAATGATTGATTCTTATCGGAATTAGAGTGTGATAGAGAAAGTGAGAGCATATGATTATGAGTATTTTAGATATTAGAAAATTTAATCTGTTCATTTTATTAATGTACATACTAATTTTTTTATTTGATTTTAGATCTAATTTTAACCATTAGAAGTATATAATTGTTTCCGTAATTTTATTAGCCTTTATAGTTTTTAATTATCTAATTACTTACAAGATTTTTTTTTGTTTTTGAATTTAATGTTCCGTTTTTGTTTATTTTATTTTTTATTTGTTGATTAGTATTTTTTTGTCTCTTTGGTATCTTTTTGTTATTTGGTTACGTTTGGATATTCGGTTGCGTTCTGTTATTTAGTTGCGTTCTTTTATTTAGTTGCGTTTTATTATTTGGTTGCGCTCATTTATTTTGTTGCGTTTTGTTATTTGGTTGCGTTCTGTTATTTAGTTGCCTTTTGTCATTTGGTTGCGTTCTGTTATTTAGTTGCGTTCTTTTATTTAGTTGCGTTTTATTATTTGGTTGCGCTCATTTATTTTGTTGCGTTTTGTTATTTGGTTGCGTTCTGTTATTTAGTTGCCTTTTGTCATATGGTTGCGTTCTGTTATTTTTTTTTATGACAAGTTGACATTATGATCGCAAGAATTGTACTAATGAAAGATATCCATTATACCGTCCAGTGGAATAGTGCCTAGAGTTGTAACTTGTCAAAACATCAAAGTGCATCTGCAAACCTATTCGAGTGAGATACAGGTACAAATCTTCCTAATTGTTGATTGGTTATTTTAACCAATCGAGAGACATGAATTTTTGATAAAAAATGTCCTTATATTTATATTGATACATCTTACTGTAATAAGAATGAAAAAAATTTATTGCAATATGTTTTATACATGTTCATGAATAAAAAAAAAAAGGTTCACCAAATGCTGCAATTACACATTGTTGTCATTCTCTCACATTCTGCTCACAATTCATTTCATAATAAACAACATATGTAATCGGGACTTTAAGAAATTTAAGATAGGCACTAGGTGCTCATTGATACAGTTGCATGAATAAACTCCTGCCGTGTAGGCATTTCCATTTTCAAATTCTTTCTTTTATTCTTATTTTCTTTATATCTCTGTTTAGGTTTTTTTAAAAAAAGTCCGTAACGCAGGGGCTGCGTAAACTAAGAATATTTCCCACGTGAATTTATATAATAGAGAAATCTCCATACGAGAGCCGAACAGTTACGGCAAATAACCGAACTAGCTTTTGGTGGGAAATTCCGTCATCCGTTATCGGCCCACAATTAATAAAAATGCAAATATCTCGGTTAATATTCAAGATAGAGAATAAATGTATAGGATAATACTTATAGTAAATTTAATTTACAATAAGATTGGTTCTATACATTTGTTTTTTGATCCGACGTATGGTAACGAAGATATTTCACATTTTCGAAAATCCCCCCTCTAAACTCCCCCTCCCACTGGTCCGATTTCAGCCATTAACGAACTCGATCTGTCTTTTAGATTAAAACGCTTACATATCGAGTTCGGTAACGATCAAACAAAAATTGCGACCGCTAGAGCGTTAACAGACAAATATATATATATATATATATATATATATATATATATATATATATATATATATATATATATATAATTTTGAACGGACCTCATTTTCGTCATATCCTGGGTAGGATCGATGGAAATTTGAATAAATCCTAAACCCCCCCCCCTCTTACCCCGAAAAATCGTCGTCCTAGTGATACATATCCGTATTTTAGACTTTTTCACCTCTATAGCTCCTCAAAAGAAATGTAAAGGTAAAATAATTCTTTTCAGCCCTACAAATTATCAAAAAGTCCGTCACGCAGGTGCTGCGTAAACTAAGCAGATTTCCCGCGTGAAGTTTAACAATAAAAAGTCCGTCACGCAGGGGCTGCGTAAACTAAGCAGATTTCCCAAGTGAAGTTATAAAATAGAGAATTTTCAGATTAGAGAGTCAAACAGTTACGGGAAGGGCCCGAACTAGCTCTTGTCGGAAACTCACGACTAGACCCGAAGTTAGCCGATCTCATCTCAGAAGCTGAAAACAGAAAAATGCAAATATCTCGGTTAATATTCGAGATACAGAATAAATGAATATAACTTAATTTATAGTAAATTTAATTTGCAATATGATTGCTTCTGTATCATTTTTAGATCCGACTTATAGTAACGGAGATATTTCGAATGTTCGAAAATCCTCTCCTCTAAACCCCCCCTCTCACTGGTCCGATTTCAGCCATTAACGAACTTGATCTTTATTTTTGCATAAAACGTTTAAATTTCGAGTTTGGTAGCGACCGCTAGAGCGTTAACAGACAAATATATATATATATATATATATATATATATATATATATATATATATATATATATATATATAATTTTGAACGGACCTCATTTTCGTCATCTCCTGGGTAGGATCGATGGACATTTGAAGAAATTTTTCGAAACTCGCGTCATGAGTACGACCTCAATAGCTGATTTCCCTCAAGGGAAATCTGCTATAAGAAGTCCGTTCAATATATATATATATATATATAAATATATATATATATATATATATATATATATATATATATATTTGTCTGTTAATGCTCTAGTGGTTGAAATTTTTGTCTGATCAATACCAAACTCGATATTTAGACAACGTTTTATGTAAAAATAAAGATCAAGTTTCTTGACGGCTATAATCAGACCAGAGGGAGAAAGGGGTTTAGAGGGGAATTTCGAAAATACGAAATATCTCTTTTGTTATGCGTAGGATTGGAAAATGTTAATAGAATCAATCATATTGTAAATGTAACGTTCTATAAGTATTGTAATGTACGTTTATTCATTATCTTGATTATTATTATTTGCATTCTTTTAGTTTTCTGCCTTCAGTAATAAACCCCCACTTCTACTCATGACAAATTCAGCAGAAGCACATTGACTGAAGCCTAAATACCAAATATGGTCTTTATTGAACCTTTACGTTTTGAGATATATGCAAATACGTGACGGACTTTTAGCAGATTTCCCTTAAGGGAAATCAGCTACTGAGGTTGTATTTATGACGGAATCTTCGAAGTTTTTCTTCAAATTTCCATCGATACTAACTACTAGATGACGAAAATGAGGTCCTCTAAAAACTTTATATATACATATATATATATATATATATATATATATATATATATATATATATATATATATATTTGTCTGTTACCGCTCTAGCGGTCGCAATTTTTGTTTGATCGTTACCAAACTCAATATTTAGTCGTTTTATGTAAAAAGAAAGATCAAGTTCATTAACGGCTGAAATCGGACCAATGGGGGGGGTTTAGATGGGAGGATTTTCGAAAATTCGAAATATCTCCGTTACTGTACGTCGGATCGAAAAATGGTAAAGAATCAATATTATTGCAAATTCAATTTATATCATTATTATACATTTATTCTCTATCTTGAATATTAACCCAGATATTTGCATTTTTATTAAATCTGGGCGGCTAACGGACGAAGTGACTTTCCCACCAAAAACTATTTTGGCCGTTTCCTTAACTGCTCGGCTCTCGTGAAATTTCTCTATTTTAAAACGACGTGGGAAATCTGCTTAGTTTACGCAGCCCCTGCGTGGCGGACTTTTATTTAAATTAGACTACCCAGTAGAAGTAGGCTTGAGGAAAGTTGAATGGGAGAGGTATGACAATAGGAGTGCATATTGCGGCACAACCGAGCCACTATTTGTTTGATATTACCTGCGATACCATGAGGACAATGGCGCAGCAAAATCCACCTATGAAGCCAGTAGCAAACATCATCTCTATGTTCTTGGCGAAGACCGTGACTAGCCAGGAGGCGGAGAAGGGTATCGATGTTATGAGGAGGACTTTCCTCCTCCCGAACTTCATGGCTATGCCTCCAAACATACCGCCGAACAGTGCACCGAGGAGGGAGAGGCTGGCTACCCACGATGCTTGCTGAGGGCTGATTGTGAGGGTGTTGGTGAAGTTGCCTGTGTATATAGCGAACTGCTGCTTCTCCTGGAGAGACGCTATGGCCGGTGAGCTGTAGCCCTTCCCTAATCCTCCAGCTAATGGCCCCAGAGCCAATGCTAATGCAGCAACCACCTGCCAACAAATGCAACATATTATAAATTATAGAATTGATGCCAACATAGATTATGCATTGGAATTGTATATAGTAAGAATAATACGTTTTAGCAGATATCCCTTAAGGGATCTCGATATTTTAGCAGATTTCCCTTAAGGGAAATCAGCTATTGAGGTCGTACTCATGACGCGAAAAATTTCTTCAAATGTCCTTCGATCCTACCCAGGCGATGAAAGTCCGTTCAAAATTATATATATATTTGTCTGTTAACGCTCTAGCGGTCGCCAATTTTTGTTTGATCGTTACCAAACTCGATATTTAAACGTTTTATGCAAAAATACAGATCAAGTTCGTTAATGGTTGAAATCGGACCTGTGGGAGGGGGGGGGGGGTTTAGCGGGGAGGATTTTCGAAAATTCAAAATATCTCCGTTACCATAGGTCGGATCAAAACATTGTATAAAACCAATCTTATTGCAAATTAAATTTGTTGTTGTTGTATAGGGTTTAAGGGCGAAAAACTACCAGGTTATCATCGCCCTGACAAATTAAATTTACTATAAATATTGTTGTGTCCATTTATTTTCTATCTTGAATATTAACCGAAATATTTGCATTTTTATTAAATTTGGGCCGATAAGGGATGACTGTTTCCCGCCAAAAGCTAGTTCGGCCTATTGAGGTCGTACTCATGACGCGAAAAATTTCTTCAAATGTCCTTCGATCCTACCCAGGCGATGACGAAAACGAAGTCCGTTCAAAATTATAAATAGATATATATATATATATATATATATATATATATATATATATATATATATATATGTCTGTTAACGCTCTAGCGGTCGCAATTTTTGTTTGATCGTTACCAAACTCGGAATTTAATCATTTTATGTAAAAAGGAAGATCAAGTTCGTTAATGGCTGTAATCGTACCAGTGGGAGGGGGGGGTTTAGAGGGGGGATTTTTGAAAATTCCAAATATCTCCATTATTATCCGCGTGCATTTGTATTCTGCGTGTGGTCGGCAGGAGTCGGCTATGTTCGGACTTTTCACCGAGAGCTCTGGTGGCCGTTTTCGTAACTATTTATCTCTCGTGAATAGGTTTAGAGGTTTCTTACTACTACAGTTGTTATGAGGCAGATTTCTCTATTGTAAAACTTCAGGTGGAAAATCTGCTTAGTTTACGCAGCCCCTGCGTGACGGACTTTACTCGTTTCAATGCAAGAGAAAGATCAATTCAAAGAACGTTGCGAAATTCTATATTTAATCGTTTCATGTAAAAAGGAAGATCAAGTTCGTTAATGGCTGAAATCGAATCCTGTGGGAGAGGGGTTAAAAAGGGAAATTCAGACGCTTTAATTTGGGAGGTAATGACTGAAAGATTTCCCATTACCGTATGTATTTATTCACTTAATATTCGCGGTGGTGTAAAATACCAGTATGTAGATTTATCTATTGCAAAACTTCACGAAGGAAATATTCTTAGTTTAAGCAGACCCTGCGTGACGGATTTTGTTATTCTTTCAGGGTGTGTGATAAATCTACGGGAGATTTGAAGACATTTATCGAAATCGCGATGAATTCCCTCATGGGAAATCTTCTAAAAACATCTTCTGGCTCTTCGAGGTAGCACAGCGAACAAATAGTAGCTTCATCCAAGTAGCAGTTCTCCCTGTTCAGTGTTTCTGTCCTGCTCCTTATCACAGTACCCATCATATGAATGCTATTATCATTCTTAATATATGGAAGTTGCTTTGATTCAAATTTTTATATTTTAATGAATGAATGAAATATGGCCTCCGCTCATGTCACACGCAAAATTCTTTCTTCCAACTTTTAAACCGCTGACACTACATTTTCAACGCTATCCTTTGCCCCCCTTTGGAATCCTCCTTTGATCGTGATTTCAATGTGCTTCAGGAGATCATAAATATTTATTTCTTGTCAATGATTTCACTGATGGCACAGAACCACACCAATTTCCGGGTGATGACTTTCTGCGCCAATTGCTTTTGGAGAGTTGAGAACCTTAAGAATATATTTAAGATGGAGTCTGAGGTTGTATACCATATGTGGGCAACCACCGGCCCGTGGTAAGGTTTGATCCGGCCCCCGAGACATTTTGAAAAACCCAATTAAACAAAAATATTACACTACTTACACCAAACGAGGAAAATGAGGAGAGATTTGTGCGTTTGGCAGTACTTATAAATGTGAAATACTTTTCAATGATGAAAGTTAATAAATCAAAACATTCGTACAGGGATGACTGACGATAATTTGGAAAATTCTATTCGTCTTTGTATCAGTGTAATTAATCCAAACATCGGTGGATTAGTTTCCCAAATTGAAGCTCAAATGTCTCATTGATTTGGGTGTCGCTATTTAACTTTCGTTGTTTGTAATAATTTCAAATTTTACGATTTAATTATAATGTTGTACATATTTTTTTTTACATATTTTAATTATTTTAATGAATTGTATTATAATCACATTGTCGTTATAATTTCATGTCTGTTATATATATCGTTAATAATTATGAACAATACTATAAAAAATGCACGACATTTAAAAGCAGCCCACGAATGCATTAACACACTAAAGTTCGGCCCGCAACATGCCAAAGGCCATGTATGATGACCAAATGTATGAACACCATGAGCTGTTTAAGCCAAGCTTCGCTTATATAGTTACTCGTTATTTTTTCTAAAAACAATAACAGCAGATTCCCTTAAGGGAAATCAGCTATTGTGGTCTTACTCATGACGCGATTTTCGAAAACATTCCCCAAACGTCCATGGATCCTAAACTAGTAGACGACGAAAATGAGGGCCAATCAAAACTATACGTGTATATATATATATATATATATATATATATATATATATAAATCTACTAGCTCAGATACCCGGCTTCGCCCGGGAATTCATTTGAGGCTGAATGGTGATGGTATTTTTTAGCAGGCTTTACATTGCACAATATTTTGACATTTACCCGTCCCAGTGTTTAGGATTGATACCCGTCTTTGCCGTGGATTTGCTAATAATAGAATTATTTGTTCGATAAGGCTTCACAGTCTTCGATATATTTATATTTCCAGTCTCTTATACATGTAAATATGGTGAATTTTTATTTCAGGCCTCCCTTATAACCCCCACTCTCGCTCGAACCTAAAAATTTTAATATAACTTATAATCATGGAAGAATTAATGCTAATTGACATAATGAGCTTTTTTAAGTTCGGTTTAATCGTTAGCGCCCAATGAAATAGTTGACTCCCGCTTTAGTTTATAGTGTATATCTCGTTTATACATTGTTAAAAGACAAAAATGAATATCACAAAAGTTACTCTAAATAACAAAATAAACAACTTTTGTAATGTTCATATTTGCCCAAAAACGAATAGAAAACGAAATACCGCTATTTAAAATTCAGGTCCCTAGAAATGTTGTTATAGCTTATTATAATGAAAGCGTTAGTGCTAATACACATATCGGGTTTTATTTATTTCGGATGGGTCTTTTGTTCCAAATAAAATTGTTCACTTCCGCTATAGGTTTTAGCGTATATCTCGTTTATAATTCGGTATACGAAAAAAGTGTATATAACTAATGTTACTCTAAATAATAAAATAAACAACTTTTGTTATTCGCGGTTCGCTATTTTTAATTTTAGGCCTCCCTTATAACCCCCACTGCTGTTCGTCTTAGAGAATATTAATATAGCCTAAAGTCTAAGTTGGGTTAGTAGTAATATACATACCAAGTTTCATAAAATTCGGTTCAGCCGTTTATGCGTGAAAAGGTAACAAACAAACATACACGAAAGAAACAAATGCAGTTATGGTGTCTATGACATGTGAAACGAAAAATTATCGTAAAATTTCGTAATAAAAAATCAATGTACAGACAGAGATTACAATTTTATATATATACTAGCTAAGGTACCCGGCTTCGCCCGGGAATTCATTTGAGGCTGAATGATGTGGTATTTTTTTTGGTAAGCCTTTAGTTTGCACAGTATTTTGACATTTCCCCGTACCATACCAGTGTTTAGGGTCTATACCCGTCGTTGCTGTTTGCTGAATGATGATAGTATTTTTTTGGGGCAAGGCTTCAATGTTTTCAACTACACTTCCCGTCTGGGCGCATTGTTTTCCCGTGAGGGTCAGGCAGGCGACTTATAAATGAGAAATTTTACTGTTGAAGAATAAATAAAAATGTGTTCCTAATCTATCCCTTTCCACTTCTTAAGTCTCCTTTTTGAATACTTAAAATCATAATCATGAATTGCATTTATTACATTTAAATATATAATGAAACTTATTTTCTGTTAAAAACCAATCCGAGCACATGTAGTTTAAGAATAGTTTTGTACATTAGATTATATTCGTAATAGCGTAATAGCAGAGCTCAGTGGAAATCACTTCCAGGAATGGCAGCATTTCACTGATAATAAGATAACTCAATTAACTGTTTAGGCTCCTGTCTTCTTCCGGTCCAGCATGAGGGCTAAACACCATGTTTTTCTTAAATTATTGATTCAGAGTATTATTTTAATAATTTATCTACCTGACGGAATTAAATAATAGTATTACCCTAAAAATAATTTCATTTATATTTAAAGAGATGGGTGAGGGGAAGAGATTGTAGCACTCCCAGCAAAATAAGTAATACTTTAAATCATATTAAGTTTAACCGGATATTGTCTTTTTTCATAATGGCATTACCATTAACGTCTAATTGTTATGATGGTACATATTTGTTTCAATAACATCAAAATATCGGAAATAAGATATATATTAGCAGAACCAAAGAGTTTGCTTCCCTACAACTTCCGCTATCGCTCTTTGTGCCAATTCAGCATGACTTTGTTTAAATAATACATTATACAAATTAAATAACGGAAATGCTCTTATAGTGTACATTTCTATTGGAAATAAATAACAATGTTATTCTCTAGGAAAAATAAATAAATGAGAAGGAGGCGACGGAGATATATAACCTCACTAATCCGAATCATATTTAGAGTTATCAAATGTGACTTTAACACAAAATAATTTTTCATAAGATGCATTCATTAAAAACGCTTAAATAAGCACTAATAAAATGAATTACTCCGGCTATAGTTTTAGCGTATATCCCGTGTTTACATCATTTTACAAAAAAAGTGAATACAACAAATGTTATTGAAAATAAACAACCTTTGTTATGTGCATATTTATCGAAAAATCAATGCGAAACGAAATATTGCTATAATCATGAAAGAATTAATGCTAATTGACATACCGAGTTTTGTTAAGTTCGGTTCAGCCGTTAGTGCCCGCTAAAGTTTTAACGTATAACTCATTTATACTTAGGTATACGACAAAAGTGAATATAACAAAAGTTACTCCAAATAATAAAATAAACAACTTTTGTTATGTTTATATTTGCGGAAAAACCAATAGGAACCGAAATATTGCTATTTTTAATTTCAGGCTTCCCTTATAACCCCCACTCCTGCCCGTCCATAGAAATGTTGGTATGGCTTATTATAATGAAGGCCTCACTGCTAATACACAGACCGAGTTTTATTTAGTTCGGTTGAGTCTTTTTTGGCAAATAATATTGTTGACTCCCGCTATAATTTTTAGCGTATAACGCATTTAAACTTCGGTATATGACAAAAGTGTATATAACAAAAGTTACTCTAAATAACAAAATAAACAACTTTTGTTATGTGCATATGTACCGAAAAACCAATAGAAAACGAAATATCGCTATTTTTAATTTCATGCTTCCCTTATAACCCCCACTCCTGTTCGTCTCAGAGAAAAATAATATAGCCTAAAGTCTAAGTTGGGTTAGTAGTAATATACATACCAAGTTTCATAAAATTCGGTTCAGCCGTTTATGCGTGAAAAGGTAACAAACAAACAAACAAACAAACATACACGAAAGAAACAAAATGCAGATATGGTGTCTATGACATGTGAAACGAAAAGTTATCGTGAAATTTCGCGAAAAAAATCAATGTACAGGCAGAGGTTACAATTTTATATATATACTAGCTCAGATACCCGGCTTCGCCCGGGGATTGATTTGAGGCTGGTATGGTGATGATATTTTTTTTTGACAAGGCTTTACTTCGCACAATATTTTGACATTTACCCGTCCCAGTGTTTAGGGTTAATACCCGTTGTTGGTATTTGTTAATAATAAAATTAATTTTTTATGTAAGTCTTCATTGCCCTCCAAATTGTCATATTTCCCGTCTCCTGTGCATTATGCATAGATTTAAATTATTAAGGACAAAATATTAACATTGATTTGAAATAATTTTTCCAGCTGCGGTACCTGGTAGTTCATATTGAACAGAATTGTTGGGCAAATTTCTCTAAATAAAAAATAAACTACTTTTGTTATGTGCATATTTGCCGAAACCCCAATAAGAAACGAAATATCACTATAATTAATTTCAGGCCTCCCTTTTAACCCCCACTCCTGCCCGTCCCGAGAAATGTTTGTATGGCTTACGTATAAGGAATGCGTTAGTACTAATACACAGACCGAGTTTTATTTATTTCGGTTGGTCTTTTGTCCCAAATAAAATTGTTCACTTCCGCTATAGGTTTTAGCGTATATCTCGTTTAAAATTCGGTATACGAAAAAAGTGTATATAACAAAAGTTACTCTAAATAACAAAATAAACAACTTTTGTTATGTTCATATTTGCCGAAAAACCAATAGGAAACGAAATATCGCTATTTTTAATTTCTGGCTTCCCTTATAACCCCCACTCCTGCCCGTCCCTAGAAATATCGGTATGGTTTGTTATAATGAAAGCGTTAGTGCTAATACATATATCGAATTTTATTTATTTCGGTTGGGTCTTTTGTCCCATATAAAATTGTTCACTTCCGCTATAGGTTTTACTGTATATCTCGTTTATAATTCGGTATACGAAAAAAGTGTATATAACAAAAGTTACTCTAAATAACAAAATAAACAACTTTTGTTATGTTCATATTTGCCAAAAACTCAATAGGAAACGAAATATCGCTATTTTTAATTTCTGGCTTCCCTTATAACCCCCACTCCTGTTTGTCTCAGAGAATATTAATATAGCCTAAAGTCTAAGTTGGGTAAGTAGTAATGTACATACCAAGTTTCATAAAATTCGGTTCAGCCGTTTATGCGTTAAAAGGTAACAAACAAACAAACAAACAAATAAACAAACAAACAAACAGACACCAAAGAAACAAAATGCAGTTATGGTGTCTATGACATGTGAAACGAAAAGTTATCGTGAAATTTCCCAAAAAAAATCAATGTACAGACAGAGGTTACAATTTTATATATATATATATATATAGATAGATAGATATAATTTTCTCATTTTCGTCATCTCCCGAGTAGGGTTGAAGGACATTTGGAGACATTGTCATTAGGCATACCTAAATTATTAAACAATAAGTTCTTAAGAATATAATGCGAAACTAAAATTGCAACTTTACCTGTGAAAAGTAGTGAGGCCTTGTCGTTGGTGCCAAAATGACAGTTCTTCTCTCCCCTCCGTTTACCATAACCTCTGCCTAGAAAATACAAAACCAGAAGTTATAAAACAATAATACTCAACCAACAAATAGGAATGATCAAATAATTTATTTGATTCCTGTTGCCCCGGCAAGTTCGATTCTCGCCTGGGCAATAAGAATTTATTTAGTGACTGAATCCATTAAATAAAACCCTTGCTCCCACCCTGGGCTAGAAAAGGGTGGGATAACCCGTCCCAATTAGACTTAGTTGCAAAAAGTGGACGTTAATACAAATAAATAAAAATAACTAAATAAATAAAATACTATTTTAATCCTTTTTTTTTTTAATTTTTTGGGGTTTACATAAATCCATATAAGAAATAACCAAGCATACAGCTCTCCACACAAATTTAACATTTTATTTAGTTCATTATAACTTTTCTGCCTTTATTGGCCATCTTCAAATAATCCTATAAAATAATTTCACATCGTCAACGTAAAATAGTTCAACATATGACATTAACATTCAGCTGCTATTGCAATTGCTTTATCTAATTTTATCTTATATCATTGTTCTATAATACTTATACCGAATGAGGAGGATGATCAGTTCTTTATAAAACTCACTAAAATTACTTCTAAAAGCCAAACTACACATATATTCATGTCATAGTGCATGTAGATTGGAGTATATATACAAGTATAAAGGTCTCCCTTCTGTCGATATCTGAACAACAATGCCTCGAAAAACATTCCTTCTATTTTATAAAACATTGTATATTCTATGAAATAAAAAACAAAAATTATTTATCTTAAACTTTTTGGAATGTTCAATGAATTTTTTTAATTATACTAGCATAAAATGTGTTTATTATTCCTTTATCTGTTTTGTAATTAATAGTTTCATCAATATTTTTAGATATGCAAATGGATCTTGGCTGTTTTTCTTGAATTACGAAGAGAGTGTACGGCTTTCCCCAGACCGATTAGAACGAAACGTTTGTAGTGTGTAGTACCCAATGAAAAACCATTTCTGTTAAAGGAAGAGAACGCACTTCTCATCCGTTCATCTAAAAAACAAATGTTAAAATTTTCCTTGAATTGTTCCCAAGACGTATATTTCAAATATCCCTCGTGGCTCGGTTGATAGTGCTTTTTTTTTGTAATCAGAAATTTCAAAATCGAATCACGCCGGGAGTGAATATTTTTTTCCTTTTAATTGTTTGCTTCTAGGGCATTTATTTAACAATAAAAATAAATAAAACGTGTTTTTTTTTTAATTGGCATTTAATATTTAGCGTGTTCCAGATATTAAAAAAAAATTCGAATGCTTTCTGTCAAAAATGTAATTGGTAAAAGGAAATATTTAATATTATACAAGAAATACATTAATAATTGAACACATACCTGTAAGTATATAGATAGATAGATAGATATTTTATTGGCTTATGTTTCCAACATGTTGCCAAGAGTCTGGCCAATTAGTGTTAGTATGGTTATTAGTATATTATACTTCTTAAAGTATGTGTAAATAAAATAATAATAATTCCTAGAATTACAACTGAACAGCATATACATTGGCACGTAATACAATATTAATATTAATCTAAATAATTATAATACTGAATTCAATAGGTCATAATTTAATGTAAATGAAGATTAATTCATTCTTTTTTAATGTCTAAATAAAGATCAGTTTTCTAACATATCAGATTAACATGACTATTCTCTAAGATAAGTATACTTCTTCTAATAATAAGTATAACTGCATATAATAAATAATGTGCCGATTATTAATGAATAAGCACCCCATAAAAAATAATACAATTCTTTCTTTTATATTTTTACCTTTCACAAACTTTTGATAAGAAACAAAAAATATCATTAACTTTACTTTCATTGTTGTAATCCAGAATGTTTACCAATGATAGGTATTCTCTTTGAGGCACTATATATTTGTCAAGGAATTTTACTCTGTGTGATGTAAAACCTGTAAGCAGTCGACTCTCGCTAACACGAACCTCGATAACACGAAATCCTCGATATCACGAATTATTTTTAATCCCCTTGAAAAAACCTGTCTAACATGAAAAAATTACCATACGTAACACGAACTGATTTCTACAAATCTAGTTAACCTTTTACATGCCGCTCTGTGATTCCAGTAAAAATTTTATTTTTTTTTCTCCAATATTGGTCTCAACATGTTTCAGTTTAAATAGTTAATACAAAAAATCTAAAAAAAAAATTATTTTGGTGGTTTTCCAACTTGTTCCAGAAGTGGAACATTGGCAAGTTCAGGTTATGCAAAGAAAAACAACAAACTTTTTCTTAATACTTTCATTAGAATGTTCGATACAATAAGAATAATGTTGTTTTTATTAATATTAAAAAAAGTAAAAATTGTTATTATATTGTAATAAAACATTGAAACTGTTTGTAAAATAATAAAAAAATGCGTATGAACAATAAGAATACGGAATCAAACAATTTTGTTCTGCAAATATAAGATTTAAAATCCGTGATATTGCGGAAAACAATCAATATGAATGCGTTTCTGGCATTCTTTGCATAGATATTTCGTGTTGGTGCCACAATGAACACACCTTCCTTGGGAAGCCGAAATTATATAATGTCCATCTGTCTTTCGCCTGCTAGGAGGGATGGTATTCTTCGGGCCTTTCCGCGGACCATCTTTCCGTGGTAAAGCCCGCATTAGTGCCATAGCCACCTAAGATATCAATTTATTATGTCTGTTAGGCGTTCGTTTTCGTCAGGAGGAAGCTGGCAAATATCTATTTCTTCATCTGAACTGTTTCCCGATTCAGGATCACTCAACGATTTTAGGTAGTCC
The DNA here is from genome assembly GCA_019009955.1 of Riptortus pedestris. Taxonomy (NCBI): domain Eukaryota; kingdom Metazoa; phylum Arthropoda; class Insecta; order Hemiptera; family Alydidae; genus Riptortus; species Riptortus pedestris. Next base: position 9,927,115 of record CM032233.1, read on the forward strand.
AAATATTCCACTGCTTCTTCCACGGTACGAAATATTTTTTCCATTTTTAGTTATAGATAATTTAAAAAAAAATCCACGAATAAAATACTTAAACTATAATAAAATAAGAGAAAGAAACGCGATGCGGTTACGACAAGAACACAGTAATAACTGAGATAACTACACCAAAGGATGTTTGGCGTAGTATTTCCAATAATATGTGTTCTAAGAAACTAAAAAAAAAATACGCAGATTTTCTCTATCGCTAAGGAGTTATAACAAAAATTGAAGATCTTAGAAAAGCAATTAGTAGTTCCATGAATTTTCGTGTTCAGTTTTGTACGAAGAAAACAACGTAGGAAACAATGAATAGAACGATCATTTCTATAGCGTGAAGCTGCCATTGT
>CM032233.1:9932500-9955000 GCA_019009955.1 Riptortus pedestris
CGAACTTGCCAAATCAGCTACTCAAATAAGAACTCACAACACATTTTGTATACACCAAGATATTCAAGCCCAAACAAAACATATGATACTCAATTTATGACAGAAATGTTGGTTTGCCACAACTGACAACAAAATCGGAGTTCTAACACATATACTTGGTGAATGGCCTTCCTCAAAATGACTAATTAGAATTAGAGTAGTTTTAACGAGGTTCAGAAGGAGATATTTCGCGTTTTCGAAATTCTAGGGTAGGCCCTGGAGATGACGAAAAGCAGATTTCCTTTGTGCAGGAATGAAATTAAAAATCCGAATATCTCGGTTAGTATTGAAGATAGAGGATAAATTGATTTTTTTTTTTTTTTTTTTTTTTTTTGGCTCCTAACGCTAGCTGCGCTAATGCCAATATAGGTCATTATGTTGTTGGGATAGGATAGGATTAGGATTGGGTATTTTGATTACGTTTATTTATTTATTTACTTATTTATTTGTTCTTTTCCTCCATTCATCTATGAATGTTTTGAATGCATGAAAATTTTCTGCTGTGCTGACTAAGTCACTCGGTTCTGGGGAGTAGCTGCATACTGCTCTCATTAGGTTCAGCCTGGTGTGGTCATAGAGCGTGCATTCTTTAGGGTTTTAACAATATTAATAGTAATTTTAATTTGGATAAGATTGATTCCATATAATTTTTCGACCAAACTTATAATAACAGAGGTATGTTGAAGTTTCGGAATTCCCCCGTCCCACGGGTCCTATTACAACAATTAACGAACTTGTCCATTAGTTTTGTATATAACAGCGAAGTATATATACAATTTTGAAGTTGCTTCATTTTCGTCATCTACTTGATAGGAGCGAAGGAATTATTTTCGAACATCGCACATGGAGTACCACTTCAATTACTGATTTCTCTTTAGAGAACATTAGACAAAGAATATTGTACCAACAAATATACTTGGTGAATGGCCTTCCTCAAAAATGCTAATTAGAAGAGTAGTTTTAAGAAGGATAAGCATTGGCCATTCACCAGAGATTGGAGCATTGGGGATAAAAATGATTCTGATTCGTTATAAATTACAGCACAAGATGATAATACATAGTTATCAATAAAATTAATATGTTATATTCTTATATGTTTCAGTTATTGTTTTTCTTTCCGGTGAGCCGTTGGCAGACCTGTTTGTTTACATTTGAGACGCTTCCCGCCGGCAGGGAAAAGATTTCTAATTACCGTTTGTATTTATTCACTTAATATTAATTAATATTCACGATGTTGCGTTAGTAGAATGCAGGTTTATCTATTATTAAACTACAACAATACCCTGTAATATAATAAACCACAATATTCGAAGATTAAAAACCAAATATGTATTGAAGGGAAGGTCATTCACCAAGTATAAGTTTCAGTTCTCGAAGTTTGTTGCCAGTTTAGGCAAACCAAAATTTCTGCCATGAATAGAGTATCAAATGTTTTGCTTGGGCTTGAATATCTTGGTGTGTAGAATATGTGTTGTCGTGAGTTCTTTTTTGAGTAGCCTCAAGAGGCTCAAGGCATAGAGTCAAATGTTCCCTAAACAGAAATCAGTAATTGAAGTGTCTGATGTAATTGAACAACGTTCGATGTTCGAAAACAATGCCATCATTCCTACCAGGTAGATGACGAAAATGAAGCAACTTCAAAATTATATATATATATATATATATAAAATTGTAACCTCTGTCTGTACAATGATTTATTTCTCGAAATTTCACGAATACTTTTCGTTTCACATCTCATAGACACCATAACTGCATTTTGTTTCTTTGGTGTGTGTTTGTTTATTTGTTTGTTACCTTTTCACGCATAAACGGCTCAACCGAATTTTATGAAATTTGGTATGTATATTACTACTAACTCAACTAAGACTTTAGGCTATATTAAATTTCTCTTTGACAAACAGGAGTGGGGGTTATATAGGAGGCCTGAAATTAAAAATAGCGATATTTCGTTTCCTATTGGTTTTTTGGCAAATATGCACATAACAAAAGTTGTTTATTTTGTTATTTAGAGTAACTTTTGTCTTATATCAAGTATAAATGAGATATACACTGAAAACTAAAACGGTAGCCGGCAATTGTATATGACACTAGCAATTGAACGGAACTTAACAAAACTCCGCATGTGAATTAGCATTAATTCTTAAACGATTATAAGCTATATTAATTTTTTTAGATTCAAACGGGAGGGGAATTATATTACATTTTCTGTTCAGTTTTCAGTCACTGTTGGTCTTTGTAACGTATCACGGGAAAGGAGGTTTAATTCAAACATAGTTTGGCGGACAGATTACTTTATATGATAAAGAATTATATATAAAAAAAAAACTACATGCACAGGAGACGGGAAATATAAAAATATTGTGGACAGTGAAGCCGTACATAAGAAATAATTTTATTATTAACAAATCCACGGCAAAGACGGGTATACATCGGAAAATGTTAAAATATTGTGGAAAGTAAAGACTTGCAAATAAAAATATCATGACCTCAAATGAATTCCCGAGCGAAGCCGGGTACCTTAGCAAGTATATATATATATATATATATATATATATATATATATATATATATATATATATATATATATATATATATATATATATATACTAGCTCAGATACCCGGCTTCGCCCGGGAATTCATTTGAGGCTGAATGAAGATGGTATGTTTTTGGCAAGGCTTGACTTTGCACAATATTTTGACATTTACCCGTCCCAGTGTTATACGGGTTAACACCCATCGTTTCTGTGGATTTGTTAATAATAAAATTTAATTTTTTATGTTAGACTTCACTGTCCTCCATATTGTCATGTTTCCCGTATCCTGTGCATAGATTTGAATTATTAAGGACAAAATACTAACATACATTAAAATTAATTTTTCCAGGTGCTGTACCTGGTAGTTCATATTGAAAAGAATTGTTAACCAAGTTTCTCTAAATAACAAAATAAACAACTTTTGTTATGTTCATATTTGCCGAAAAACGAATAGAAAACGAAATACCCCTATTTTTAAATTCAGGCCTCCCTTACAACCCCCACTCCTGTCCGTCCCTAGAAATGTTGGTATAGCTTGTTATAATGAAAGCGTTCGTACTAATACACATACCGAGTTTTATTTATTTCGGTTGGGTCATTTGTCCCAAATAAAATTGTTCACTTCTGCTATAGGTTTTAGCGTATATCTCGTTTATAATTCGTTATAAGAAAAAAGTATATATAACAAATGTTACTCTAAATTATAAAATAAACAACTTTTGTTCTGTTCATATTTGCCGAAAACCTAATAGGAAACGAAATATCGCTATTTTTAATTTCTGGCTTCCCTCATAACCCCCACTCCTGCCCGTCCCTGGAAATGTTGGTATGGCTTGTTATAATGAAAGCGTTAGTGCTAATACATATACCGAGTTTTATTTATTTCGGTTGGGTCTTTTGTCCCAAATAAAATTGTTCACTTCCGTTAGAGGTTTCAGCGTATATCTCGTTTTCAATTCGGTATACGAAAAAAGTGTATATAACAAAAGTTACTCTAAATAACAAAATAAACAACTTTTGTTATGTTCATATTTGCCGAAAACCAATAGGAAACGAAATATCGCTATTTTTAATTTCTGGCTTCCCTTATAACCCCCACTCCTCTTCGTCCCAGAGGATATTAATATAGCCTAAAGTCTAAGTTGGGCTAGTAGTAATATACATACCAAGTTTCATAAAATTCGGTTCAGCCGTTTATGCGTGAAAAGGTAACAAACAAACAAATAAACAAACAAACAAATAAACAAACAAACAAACAAAAAGACACCAAAGAAACAAAATGCAGTTATGGTGTCTATGACATGTGAAACGAAAAGTTATCGTGAAATTTCGCGAAAAAAATCAATGTACAGACAGAGGTTACAATTTTATATATATACTAGCTCAGATACCCGGCTTCGCTCGGGAATTCATTTGAGGCTGAATGGTGATGGTATATTTTTGGTAAGGCTTTACTTTGCACAATATTTTGACATTTACGCATCCCAGTGTTTAGTTTAAATACCCGTCGTTTCTGTGGATTTGATAATAATAAAAGTATTTTTTTATGGAAGACTTCACTGTTCACCATATTGTCATATTTCCCGTTTCCTGTGCATTTTGCATAGATTTGAATTATTAAGCACAAAATATTAACATACATTTGAATTAGTTTTTCCCGGTGAGGTACCTTGTAGTTCCAAAGAATTGTTGAACAAATTTCACTAAATAATAAAATAACAACTTTGTTTTGTGCATATTTGCCGAATACACATTCCGAGTGTTTTTTTTAGTTCGGTTGAGTCTTTTGTGCCAAATAAAATTGTTGACTCCCGCTATCATTTTTAGTGTATAACGTCCTTATACTTCGGTATACGACGATAATGTATATGATAATAGTTTCTCTTAATAACAAAATAAACAACTTTTGTTATGTGCGTATTTGCCGAAAATGCAATAGGAGACGAAATATCACTATTTTTAATTTCAGCCCTCCCTTATAACCCCCACTCCTGCCCGTCCCTAGAAATGCTAGTATGGCTTATTAGCTAAGGTACCCGGCTTCGCCCGGGAATTCATTTGAACCGGAATGATGATGGTATTCTTTCGGCAAGACTTTACTTGGCAAAATATTTTGAAATTTCCCCCTTTTCAGTGTTTAGGGTTAGTACCCGTGGTTGGTTTGGAATAGAAAATGAAATATCACGAATTTTTATTTCAGGACTCCCTTATAACCCCCACTCCCGTTATAACATAAACATTTTAATATAGCTTATAACCATGTAAGAATTAATGCTAATTTATATATTCTGAGTTTTGTAGGAATCAGTTCAACCGTTAGTGCCCAATAAAATAGTTGACTCCCGCTTTAGCTTTTAGTGTATATCTCGTTTATAATTTGTTATACAACAAAAGTGAACATAACAAAAGTTTCTCTAAATAACAAAATAAACAACTTTTGTTATGTGCATATTTGCCGAAACCCCAATAGGAAACGAAATATCACTTTTTTTAATTTCAGGCCTCCCTTATAGCCCCCACTCCTGCCCTTCACTAGAAATGTTTGTATAGCTTATTATAAGGAAGGAGTTAGTGCTAATACACATACCGAGTTTTATTTAGTTCAGTTGAGTCTTTGTGCCAAATAAAATTGTTGACTCCCGCTATAATTTTTAGCGTATAACGCCTTTATAGTTCGGTATACGAAAAAAGTGTATATAACAAAAGTTACTTTAAATAACAAAATAAACAACTTTTGTTATATGCATATTTGCCGAAAAACCAATAGGGAACGAAATATCGCTATTATATATATATATATACTTCTCTGTTACCTGCAAAACTAAAAGACAAGTTCGTTAATTGTTGTAATAGGACCTGTGGGACGGGGGAATTTCGAAACTTCAACATACCTCTGTTATTATAGGTTAGATCGAAATATTATATAGAATCAATCTTATTCCAAATTAAAATTACTATTAATATTGTTACATATATTTATCCTCTATCTTCAATACTAACCGAGATATTCGGATTTTTAATGTCATTCCTGCACAAAGGAATCTACTTTCCGTCATCTACACGGCCTACCCTAGAATTTCGGAAATGCGAAATATCTCTGATATTATTCGTCGGGCTGAAAAATTACATAAACTCAGTCTTATTAATAATGTGATGTTCTATAAATTTTGTTATTTAGTGACGGACGCATGAAATAAACTCCTTAGTCCCACCCTGTCTAGAAAAGGGTGGTGACCTGTAGATAACCCGTCCCGATTAGCCATAGTAGCATAAAGTGGACGTAAATAATAATAATAATAATATAAATTTTGTAATATGCATGCTTTCTCTATATTTAATATTAACCGAGATATTTGCATTTTTTAGGTCTTAGCCCCTTAGTGATCCCCCATGACTCAATCATATTAAAAAAAAGTCCGTCACGCAGGGACTGCGTAAACTAAGCAGATTTCCCACGTGAAGTTTTACAATAGAGAAATCTGCCTAATGACAACTGTAGTAGTAAGAAACCTCTAAACCTAAAACATTATTTAGGGCGTAATAACCCAGTAGTTTCTAGCCCCAAAAAACAGTTAACCTAACCTCTAAACCTATTCACGAGGGACGAATAGTTACGAAAACGGCCACCAGAGGTCACGGCGGAAAGTGCGAACATAGCCACTACTGCCGAGCACATGCAGAATACAAATGCAAATATCTCAGTTAATACTCAAGATAGAGAATAAATGTATAGAACAATATTTATAGTAAATTTAATTTGCAATAAGATTGATTCTGTAATATTTTTCGATCCGACGTATAGTAACGAAGATATTTCGAATTTTCGAAAATCCTCCCCTCTAAACCCCCCCTCCCACTGGTCCGATTTCAGCCGCTAACGAACTTGATCTTTCTTTTTACATAAAACGACTAAATATCGAGTTTGGTAACGATTAAACAACAATTGCGACCACTAGAGCGGTAACAGACAAATATATATATATATATATATATATATATATATATATATATATATATATATACAGTTTTGAACGGACCTCATTTTCGTCATCTCCTGGGTAGGATCGATGGACATTTGAAGAAAAATTTCGAAAATTCCGTCATGAGTACAACCTCAATAGCTGATTTCCCTTAAGGGAAATCTGCTAAAAAGTCCGTCACGCAGGGGCTGCATTAACTAAGCAAATTTTCCGCGTGCACCGAGTATTTGCATTTACTTCTACACGTACCCGTAAATGTTCAATGAGAATAATAAGTGGTATTTAGGCTTAAAAAAATGTGCTACATAATATAACACCTTACTGTCAATATGACATGAGTATGGGTGGGGGTTACAGAAGACCGAAAACTAAAAAGTCCGTCACGCAGGGGCTGCGTAAACTAAGCAGATTTCCCACGTGAAGTTTTACAATAGAGAAATCTGCCCAATAACAAGTATAGTAGTAAGGGATCTCTAAACTTATTCACGAGGGACAAAAGCTACGAAAACGGCCGCCAAAGCTCTCTTCGAAAAGTACCGAACAGCCGACTCCTGCCGACCTTACACAGAATACAAATGCAAATATCTCGGTTAATATTCAAGATACAGAATAAATGGCTAGAACAATATTTATAGTAAATTTATTTTCCAATATGATTGATTCTATACAAGTTCTCGATCCGACGCATAATAACGGAGATATTTTGAATTTTCAAAAATCCCCCCTCCCACTGGTCCGATTTCAGCCATTAACGAACTTGATCTTCCTTTTTACATAAAACGATTAAATTCCGAGTTTGGTAATGATCAAACAAAAATTGCGAACGCTAGGGCGTTAACAGACAAATTTATATACATATCTATATAATTTTGATCGAACCTCATTTTCGTCATCTCGTGGGTAGGATCGATGGACACTTGAAGAAATTTTTCGAAACTCGCGTCATGAGTACGACCTCAATAGCTGATTACCCTTTGGGGAAATCTGCTAAAAATGTAAACATCTTGTGTAATAATCAAGATAGAGCAAAAACGTACATAACAACATTTATGTAGCATTACATTTACAATAAGATTGGTTTTAAACCAATTTTTTCGATCTGACGTATAGTAATATTTTATTATTATTATTTTTTTTTAATAATATTTGATTAGATGGTTGATTAACGTGTACATATTTTAAAATAAAAATGTATTTAAACATAATCATACATGTAATATGCCATGTGGCAATGGAACATGTATTGAAATGAATAACTCTTCATAGGGTTACTATGAGCAGAAAAAAAAAGGACAGCTTCAATAGATGGTTCAAGGGAATTCTGCCAAAAGCCCAAATTGAGAGCAGTTCATTCCAGCCGAGGGTTATAACTTTTTTTTCTCTGTCTATTGGAGTAATTATGGTTGGAAAAGGGATAAGTTAGAGGGCTGACCCCTTCTTCGGGAGGGTTAATGAACCAGAGGCGGGTGTAAAAAAAACAGTGAAACTGGAACTTGGAGAGAGCACTTAAAGAATGTATAGGGGGGGAGGGGGTTGGGGAGTAGGGGTGCCCAGGAGGGCGGATGGCACTGGCCGCCCCATCTACCGGCGTCAATACAAAACACTAGTTCGGCCAACATCCGCTAGCCGTCGCTCTACACAACCTTACCACCAATAATATTTATATGAGAAACCGCTGTGGTGGCCATCCATCTTTAAACGAAGGAGAACAAATTTTTTTTTTTTTTTTTTCAAATTAAATGAATATTAAAAATTCCGTCACGCTGGGTCTGCGTAAACAAAGCAGATTTCGCACGTGCGTCACTTATTTGAATTTATCACCAGACGTAAAAGTTCAATGAGAGAAATAATTGGTATTTAAGCTTTCAATAAAGTGCTTCATAATATCACACCTTATTAGCAGATTTCCCTCAAGGGAAATCAGCTATTGAGGTCGTACTCATGACGCGATTTTCGAAAATTTTCCTCAAATGTCCATCGATCCTACCCAGGAGATGACGAAAATGAGGTCCGTTCAAAATTATATATATATATATATATATATATATATATATATATATATATATCACTTAGAACGGAACATCCTTTTTTATCACGTTAAGGAGAACATACGTCTTACAGACTGTGTGCACTGTAATCTCGGGAATTATTTTTAATTATTCCCGGTTTTTATATGTTCACCTTATAGAATAATATAAATTATCGTCAAACACTACTTGTAAGTGTATAATAATACAAATCACATACACACACATTCACTCAGACACGTATATATACATATAATTTGATTATTTCTTCCATTTTTTATTGGAAAAAAGAATGTTTTTTTTTTACTTTATTTCAGGAGAAGTGACAAGTATTAAAAATCAAACAAAAAATACAGTTTATTACATAATAAAATGTAAAATACAAAATAGTATAGTCATATATATATATATATATATATATATATATATATATATATATATATATATATATATATATATATATATATATACAAAGAGGAAAATATGTTTCAAAAATAATACATTCATCAATAGGAACCCACCAAATTCCAAATGTTATGAAAAACTATACATTGTATGAAAATCCCATGTCAAATCGGCGATATAGCCAAGTATAGAAATGTTTTCTTCCACATTAGTAAATAGAGAATAAATTTCTATATTGCTACATCACTCCAACAAAGAGTTTACATAAGTATTGCACAGTTTTTTTGAACATTCAATGCAAATAGGGGTCCCACAATTGACACATTTATATGCTGCCAATCTGTTCTTCTGATAAGGACAGTATCTGCAGTTCTTCTTTTTGTCCAATTTATCAGTTTTCGTTGTCGCGGAAGGTTCTTCTGTTCTCGATGTTGATGGTCCCCGTAACCTTCTGAGGAACATCCGTCTGTGGGACGGAGGAGAGACTTACCTCTTAGAGGAACGTCAGTCTGTGGGACGGGGTGGTTCACAGCAAAACGTCCACTGTAAAGGTCACTCAGGTCGTATCAGCACTTGAACCGCTAGGCTCCACTCCAGGATGACAACTGAAGATTCCCTTAGGGGTCATTTCATCTCAAATCATCCAGCAAAATGTAAAAATGTCACCCATGGTTTCAGATTCCAATGAAAATTTTTTTAACAACACTTTTTACCTTCCTTATGAAGAATACAAAATTTTACTTTGATATCTGCAGTAGTTTTTGTGAAATAAAATGTTGAAATATTGAGAAAGTTTGTGTAACTGATATTTTTAAGGTTGCTTATTTGGACACATTGTATTAGAAAAAAAATCATAACTTTAGTGATTTTCAACATATCAAGATAAAATTTTCACTAAAGTGTTCACAAAAGCATTTAAATACAGGAAAAAAATAAATTGATGATCATATTAAAATATAAGCTCCCCCAAAATTTCACTAACTGCATCCTTATTAAATTTTTTTTTTAATTTTTCAAATATGCTTTTGCACATGAGGCAGAATACTTAAGCAAGCAAACTTTTTTTTAAATTATGCGTTAATGTGCAAACTAAAAGACTATGAACGAAAAACAATGAATTTTTGAGTGCTTATGCATTTTTTTGGAGATAAACCAAAATAATTTGGAATTTTCTAAAAAAATTCTATTCTATGAACAAATATGAAAAATAATAGCAAAAAAAAAATTAAGTAATGGTTAGTTTAGGTGTATGCCCTTTTAAAAAGACTTACGAATTTAAAAAAAAAATTCCTTGGTTTAATTAAAATGTAATATTTATTTACAGAATTGATAAATAGGGAAGGATGCATATATAAGATTGAAAAAATTAAATGTCTATTAAATGACAAATAGATCATTTGAAAAATTGGAAGAACTGGATTATCTTAAATGTATTATAAATCTTTAAATATATTACCATTTAGTGATGCCTTCTTTTTCAAATCAAGAGGCATTGTTTTTGAATGTCAGTTATGTCCTTTTCAGGGACATATTACACTCTACCAGTCTTGTTGTTGGTGCAGCGTTAGGTTAGCATCTTATTAGAAATGAAAATGGTAATTTTTCATTTATTCCATAAAAGTACAATATATATATATATATATATATATATATATATATATATAAATTTAATTCACTTAAGAAATAAAATACATTAAATAATCAATAAATATTTTAATATAATTATTTTATTTGACATATTGCAGATAATTTATTTATATAGCGCAGTGCAGTTTGAAATTCGTGAAAACTATGTAAATTAATAAATGATATATAACATTTTTACTGCATGACATTAAATTATAATAATGAAAAAGTTTACTTTCCATTTTTTAGTAAATCTAAATCCCTGTACTTCCCGTAAGAATCCCGTATTCATGGGAAAAAAAGGAGTCATTTTTTAATCTGCTTTTGCAAGTATGTACCAAAGAAAAGATCTTAATTACATTTCCTAAAAAAAAAAACTGTCTACCCATACACACACATAAAAGAAAAATGGCCTTTTTTATAATTATTATCAAAATAATATTTATGATTTATTACTATTGTTGTTTGTTTATATGTCAAATAAAATAATTATATTAAAATATTTATTGATTATTTAATGTATTTTATTTCTTAAGTGAATTAAATTTATATATATATATATATATATATATATATATATATATATATATATATATTGTACTTTTATGGAATAAATGAAAAATTACCATTTTCATTTCTAATAAGATGCTAACATAACGCTGCACCAACAACAAGACTCTGGTAGAGTGTAAAATGTCCCCGAAAAGAACTTAACTGACACTCAAGAACAATAACTCTTGATTTGAAAAAAAAGGCATCACTAAATGGTAATATATTTAAAGATTTATAATACATTTAAGATAATCCAGTTCTTCCAGTTTTTCAAATGATAATTTGTCATTTAACAGAGATTTAATTTTTTTAATCTTATATGTGCATCCTTCCCTATTTATCAATTCTGTAAATAAATATTACATTTTAATTAAACCAAGGATTTTTTTTTGAATTCGTAAGTCTTTTTAAAAGGTCATACACCTAAACTAACCATTACTTAATTTTTTTTTGCTATTATTTTTCATATTTGTTCATAGAATAGAATTTTTTTAGAAAATTCCAAATTATTTTGGTTTATCTCCAAAAAAATGCATAAGCACTCAAAAAGCCATTGTTTTTCTTTCATAGTCTTTTAGTTTGCACATTAACGCATAATTTAAAAAAAAGTTTGCTTGCTTAAGTATTCTGCCTCATGTGCAAAAGCATATTTGAAAAATTAAAAAAAAAAATTTAATAAGGATGCAGTTAGTGAAATTTTGGGGGGCTTATATTTTAATATGATCATCAATTTATTTTTTTCCTTTATCTCCATGCTTTTGTGAACACTTTAGTGAAAATTTTATCTTGATATGTTGAAAATCACTAAAGTTATGATTTTGTTTCTAATACAATGTGTCCAAATAAGCAACCTTAAAAATGTCAGGTACACAAACTTTCTCAATATTTCAGCATTTTATTTCACAAAAACTACTGTAGATATCAAAGTAAAATTTTATATTCTTCATAAGGAAGGTAAAAAGTGTTGTTAAAAAAATTTTCATTGAAATCTGAAACCATGGGTGACATGGCCTGGATGATTTGAGATGGAATGACCCCCAGCCTTTTACGACCGATTAGAGCCCCACGACCGGACTAAAGAATAACTATACCCGTCTGCCAGACGGATGTTCCCTTCTAAGTCATATATATATATATATATATATATATATGTGTGTGTGTGTGTGTGTGTGTGTGTGTGTGTGTGTGTGTGTGTGTGTGTGTGTGTGTGTCTGTTAACGCTCTAGCGGTCGCAATTTTTGTTTAATCGTTACCAAACTCGATATTTAAACGTTTTATGCAAAAATATAGATCAAGTTCCCTAATGGCTGAAATCGGACCAGTGGGAGGGGGGGGGGGTTAGAGGGGGGGGATTTTCGAAAATTCGAAATATCTCCGTTACCATACGTCGGATCAAAAAATTGTGTAGAACCAAACTTATTGTAAATAAAATTTACTATATACTCGTATATTGTTCTATACATTTCTTCTCTATCTTGAATATTAACAGGGATATTTGCATTTTTATTAAATTTGGGCCGATAACGGACCACTGAGTTTCCCGCCAAAAGCTAGTACGGCCCTTTGACGGCTCTGGTATGGAGATTTTTCTATAGTATAACTTCACGTTCTGCTTAGTTTACGCAGCCCCTGCGTGACGGACTTTTTTTAGTATGACATGAGTATGAGAGGGGGATTACTGAGGGCCAAAACCTAAAAAATGCAAATATCTCGGCTAATATTAAATATAGGGAAAACATGCATATAACACAATTTATAGAACATCGCATTTTCAATAAGATTGATTTCAAACAATTTTTCAATCTGACGAATACCATCGGAGATATTTCGAATTTTCGAAAATCCCCCCTCTTAACATCCCCCCTCCCACTGGTTGGCGATATAGGTTAAATATATGTAACAATATTAATAGTAATTCTAATTTGGAATAAGATTGACTCTATATAATTTTTCGATCCAACTTATAATAGCAGACGTATGTTGATGTTTCGAAATTCCCCCGTCCCACTATTCGTATTCCAACAATTAACGAACTTAACGTTTAGTATTGCAGATATCACAATAGTATATATATAATTTTGATCGGGCCTCGTTTTCGTCATCTACTTGGTAGGAACGATGGAATTTTATTCGATAATCGGACATTGAGTACCACTTCAATTACTGATTTCTCTTTAGGGAACATTAGACAAAGCGCACAAGCAGACGAGCTCACCAAATCAGCTACTCAAAAAAAGTCCGCCACGCAGGGGCTGCGTGATCTAAGCAGATTTCCCACTTGAAATATTATAATACAGAAATTTCAAGAGAGCAGAACAGTTAGAGAGACTGCCGAACTAGCTTTTGACGGAAACTCACGCCTAGAACCCAAGTTAGCCGATCTCATCTCGTCCGTTATCCACAAACTTAATAAAAATGCAAATATGTCGGTTAATATTCAAGACAGAGAATAAATGTATATAAAAATATTTATAGTAAATATAATTTTCAATAAGACTAGCTCAAATACCCGGCTTCGCCCGGGAATTGATTTGAGACTGAATTGTGATGGAATTTTTTTTGGCAATGCTTTACTTTGCACAATATTTTGACATTTACCGGTCGCAGTGTTTAGGGTTAATACCCGTTGTTGGCATTTGTTACCAATAAAATTTAATTTTTTATGTAAGTCTTCACTGCCCTCCAAATTGTCATATTTCCCGTCTCTTGTAATAATGCATTGATTTCAGTTATTAAGGACAAAAGATTTGAATTAATTTTTCCAATAGTTCAAATTAGAATGAATTGTTGAGCATATCAATATTGCTACGTAAATTGCTTGCTCCATACATTGTTCCTGGAGAAATGTATAAAACAAAAGTTAATCTAAATAACAAAGTAAACAACTTTCGTTATGTGCATGTTTGTCGGAAAACAAATAGACAATGAAATATCGCGAATTTTTATTTGAGGCCTCCCTTATAACCCCCACTCCCGTTCTAACCTAAAAATTTTAATATAGCTTTAATCATGGAAGAATTAATGCTAATTGACTTACCGAGTTTTTTTAAGTTCGGTTTAATCGTTAGCGCCCAATGAAATAGTTGCCTCCCGCTTTAGTTTATAGTGTATATCTCGTTTATAATTTGTTAAAAGACAAAAATGAATATGACAAAAGTTACTCTAAATAACAAAATAAACAACTTTTGTTATGTTCATATTTGCCAAATAACCAATAGGAAACGAAATATCGCTATTTTTATTTTCTGGCTTCCCTCATAACCCCCACTCCTGCCCGTCCCTAGAAATGTTGGTATGGCTTGTTATAATGAAAGCGTTTGTGCTAGTACATATACCGAGTTTTATTTATTTCGGTTCGGTCTTTTGTCCCAAAAAAAATTGTTCACTTCCGCTATAGGTTTTAGCGTATATCTCGTTTATAATTCGGTATACGAAAAAAGTGTATATAACAAAAGTGACTCTAAATAACAAAATAAACAACTTTTGTTATGACCACATTTGGCGCAAAACCAATAGGAAACGAAATATCGCTATTTTTAATTTCTGGCTTTCCTTATAACCCCCACTCCTGTTCGTCTCAGAGGATATTAATATAGCCTAAAGTCTAAGTTGGGTCAGTAGTAATATACATACCAAGTTTCATAAAATTCGGTTCAGCCGTTTATGCGTGAAAAGGTAACAAACAAACAAATAAACAAACAAACAGACACCAAAGAAACAAAATGCAGTTATGGTGTCTATGACATGTGAAACGAAAAGTTATCGTGAAATTTCGCGAAAAAAATCAATGTACAGACAGAGGTTACAATTTTATATATATATATAGATTGATTCTATACAATGTTTCGATCCGACATATAGTAACGGAGATATTCCGAATTTTCGAATATCGTCCCCCTCTAACCACTCCCCCTCCCACTGGTCCGATTTCAGCCATTAACGAACTTGAACTGTCATTTTACATAAAATGTTTAAAAATCGAGTTTTGTAACAATCAAACAAAAATTGCGACCGCTAGAGCGTTAACAGACAAATATATATATATATATATATATATATATATATATATATATATATATATATATATATATATAATTTTTAACGGACCTCATTTTCGTCATCTCCTGGATCCGGGGGAAATCTGTTAATATGGTAAGCAGTGAAATCTATCATAACAACTACTATTATTGTTGAGATTTCCCGATCAACGCCGGATACCTTCCTAGTAAATACATGTACACTATTAACACTCCAGCGGTCAAAGGTTTTCTTTTATCGTTCCCATACTCGACAATAAATATTGTTATGCAAAACTAAAGATCAATTTTATGACTGAATTCCATCCAATGGGAGGTGGAGATTAGAGGTTGTAGGGAGGGCTAAGATCTCCTTCCCTCACCTCGCTTTTTGAACATAAATTAAATTCAGCCACAACGAACGTAACATGGACCGAGCTCTTCAGAAATGGATGGCCCCTGAAGAACCGGTAATTAAACCTCGAAACATGTAGAGGAGTAGGAATAAAGTTTTCGAGAAAAAATCGTTTTTTAGTGGTGACCCTTTCCATGAAACTATGAAGAGCATAAATTGAATTATTTCTAGGGTACTACTGTTATTGATTTCAACCAGGTATATAAGTTATTAAAACATTCTAAGCGTTTAATGTTTTGAATAAAAAATTTAATTGAAACAAGATTAATAATCCTCAATCTGGAGCGGAAGATGTAGGGAGGTTAACACAGTTAATTGTCTTAACTTATTTCCTGTGTAATATTGGTATTATTGGAAGTACTTTCTACTCACATTTACTATTACGTATATAATTTAGTGTATATAATATGCTTGAAAAATGTGTGCGAGGATTGAAATTATGTATATTATTGATGATATTCAATTATGATAAATGCTATCCATGATTGTGAATTGAATTATTCGCGATCTATGAACAGTGGAGAGGGATTGATTAGGAAGTCATTTTCATGTATTCTTCAAAACTGTATTGTTTATTACAAAAGTCCCCTACAATCGCCTGGTCCCTACAAAGTAAAATACTCACAAACGAGAAGTGTAATTGTACACATTGAAGCCTTGCTATAAAAATACCATTATTATTCAGTCAGCAGTCATTTGGCATCGCCGGGTACTTTAGCTCGTGTTCCATAAATACATGAGTAGAACCTCAATAGTCAAGTATGTCACGCAGGGGCTGCGTAAACTAAGCAGATTTCCCACGTGATGTTTAACAATGGATAAATCTACATACTGCTAACACAACACCACCTCGAATATTAAGTGAATATATACAAACGGTAATAAGAAATCTTTCCCTCCAGGCGAGAAGCGCTCTCTCACCTAACGAACTTTCACCGGAATGAGAAACAATTACTGAAATATATCAGAATATAACATATTAATTTTATTGAAAAAAATTTACTATATCTAATACTGTAATTTGTAATGAATCAGAATAGTTTTTATCTCAATCAATCAAATTTAAGTAGTCCAAAACATAAGACGGGGGGGGGGGGTCACCAGAACATATTTACATAAATGTCGTATAATAAAGATGTCTTGAAAACAATATTTGGTATTTAACCTTCGAATAATATTGTTTATTACATAACCGAGTAATGTTAGTTTAATATGAGTAGAATTGGGGGTTTGCTGAAGGCTGAAAACTATAAAACCCAAATATCTCGGTTAATATTCATGATACAGAAAATATGTATGGAACAATATTTATAGATCATTTAAGTTGCAGTATGGTTGGTTCTATACATTTTTTCGATCCGGCTATATATAATAACGGAGATATTTCGAATGTTCCACAAAATCCCCCCCTTTAAACAACCCCTCCCACTGGTCTGATATCAGCCATTAACGATCTTGATCTTTCTTTTTACATAAAACGATTAAATTTGGAGATTGGTAACGATCAAACAAAAATTGCGCCCACTAGAGCGTTAACAGACAAATATATATGTGTGTGTACATATATATATATAATTTTGAACGGACCTCATTTTCGTCATCTCCTGGGTAGGATCGATGGACATTTGAGGAAATTGTTCAAAACGACCTCCATAGCTGATTCCCCATTAAGAGAAATCTGCTAATACTTGGTTGGTTGAGATTAGTAGTTGTCTTACCAGGACGTAGGAAATCTGCTTATTTAGGGGCGAGCTTTGGTGGGGACTTTTAAATCGTGTTGTAAGGTAAGGGTTTGAATAGGAGGAGAGGGCCGGGGGATGGGAAGCTTTTCCCATAATGCGGCCAGGGCGGGGGTACTCCTGTACCAGGCAGCCCCACACAAAATGATTTATGAGCAGCCCACATCAAAGAAGCAAACCAAGAATGCTCATAACTCCTACCCTATACAGGCAAATCGCTCATGTCCAAATATTATTTCCCAGTGTAGCATTTATACCTATTACACATAAGTTAAACATTGTTCAGATTTATCGTCTTCATATTAAACATTCCTCTTGAAAGACCAGAGAATATAACGCCCATCACGCAGGGGTTGCGTAAACTAAGCAGATTTCCCACGAGAAGGTTTACAATAGATAAATATACATACAGGCAACACTACCGTGAATGTTAAGTGAATAAATACAAACTGTACTGAGAAATCTTTCAGTACAAACGTAAGCAAACCGGTGTGCCAACTTCTCACAGGAAAGAAAAACAATTATGGAATTATATCAGAAAATAACGTATTAATTTTATTGAAAACTATTTACTATATCTAGTACAGTAATTTATAATGGATCAGAATAATTTTTATCTAAATCAATCAAATTTTAGTTGTCCAAGAACTTAAGAAGGGGACTCGTGATAACATATTTGCATTTACTCATATAATAAAGGTCTCTTGAAAACAATTTATACAATACGAGTATATTACAGCTTCCAATAATGTGGTTTATTACATATCAGAGTGTTGTTTATATAACATGAGTAGAAGTAGGTTTTAGCTGAAGGCTGAAAACTGAAAAATAAGGTTGGTTCTATACAATTTATTGATCCGACGTATGGTAACGGAGATATTTTGAATGAGTAGGTAATTTAATCAGAATTGATAACACAATTTAATGTAAACAGAATTGAGATATTAAATTATTAGTAGGTTGGTTGGAAAACTGAGATACGGGAGTGGCTAAATAGGGAAAGGACTTCCTTAAATCATTGTGATATATGTGAACGATTAACGCTACTTTAATGATCTCCCTGTATGCAAAACGTCAGTCACGCAGGGGCTGCGTAAACTAAGCAGATTTCCCACGAGAAGGTTTACAATATATAAATATACATACAGGTAACACTACCGTGAATGTTAAGTGAATAAATACAAACTGTACTGAGAAATCTTTCAGTACAAATATTTACAATAGAAGATAATAATTTCTACAACGGAAAGCGGCTGAATTGTAAACAAACAGGCAAACAAACCTCGTAGTGCTGAATAAATAGATAGACCGGAAAGACAAACAATTAATGAAATACATCTGAATATATCATATTAATTTTATTGAAAACAATTGACTAAAGCTAATTTAATTTGTAATTTGTAATGAATCAGAACCAGTTTTATCTCAATCACTCAAATTTTAGTAATCGAAGATCAAAAGAAGGTCCACAGAACGTATTTGCATATACATCACAAAGTAAAAGTTCAATGAAAACAATATTTGGTATTTAACCTTGTAATGAAGTGGTTCATGATATAACAGCTTATTGTTAATATGACATGAGTAGAAGTGGGGGTTTGCTGAAGGCTCAAAACTGAAAAATAAAGTATTTCGGTTAATATTCAAGATATAATGAGTTTTCACAATTCTCCTCCTCAAAACCCCCCTCCCCCTGGTCGGATTTCAACCATTAAAGAACTTGATTTTTCTTTTTACATAAAGCGACTAAATATCGAGTTTGATAACGATCAAACAAAAATAGCGACCGCTAGAGCGGTAACACACAAATATATATATATATATATATATATATATATATATATATATATATATATATATATATATATATATATATATATATATATATATACGAGCTCAGATACCCGGCGTCGCCCGGGAATTCAATTAAGGCTGAATGGTGATGGTATTTTATTGGTAAGACTTTACATTGCACAATATTTAGACATTTACCCGTCCCAGTGTTTAGGATTGATACCCGTCGTTGCCGTGGATTTGGTAATAATAGAATATTTGTTCGATAAGGCTTCACTGTCTTCGATATTTTTATATTTCCCGTCTCTTATACATGTAAATATGGTGAATTTTTATTTCAGGCCTCCCTTATAACCCCCCTCCCATTCGAACCTAAAATTTTTAATATAACTTATAATCATGGAAGAATTAATGCTAATTGACATACCGAGCTTTGTTAAGTTCGGTTCAGCCGTTAGTGCCCAATAAAATTGTTGGCTCCCGCTTAAGTTTTAACGTATA
The DNA here is from genome assembly GCA_019009955.1 of Riptortus pedestris. Lineage (NCBI taxonomy): Eukaryota > Metazoa > Arthropoda > Insecta > Hemiptera > Alydidae > Riptortus > Riptortus pedestris. The sequence goes on from CM032233.1 coordinate 9,952,130, forward strand.
ACTCATTTATACCTAGGTATACGACAAAAGTGTATATAACAAACGTTACTCCAAATAACAAAATAAACAACTTTCGTTATGTTTATATTTTCGGAAAAACCAACAGGAAACGAAATATCACTATTTTTAATTTCAGGCCTCCTTTATAACCCCCACTCCTTCCCATCCCTAGAAATGTTGGTATGGCTTATTACAATGAAGGCGTTAGTGCTAATGCACATACCGAGTTTTATTTAGTTCGGTTGAGTATTTTTTGGCAAATAATATTGTTGACTCCCGCTATAATTTTTAGCGTATAACGCATTTAAACTTCGGTATACGACAAAAGTGTATATAACAAAAGTTACTCTAATACTCTAAATAACAAAATAAACAACTTTTGTTATTTGCATATTTGCCGAAAAACCAATAGAAAACGAAATATCGCTATTTCTAATTTCAGGCTTCCCTTATAACCCCCACTCCTGTTCGCCTCAGAGACAATTAATATAGCCTAAAGTCTAAGTTGGGCTAGTCGTAATATACATACCAAGTTTCATAAAATTCTGTTCAGCCGTTTATGCGTGAAAAGGTAACAAACAAACAAACAAACAGACACCAAAGAAACAAATTGCAGTTATGGTGTCTAGGACATGTGAAACGAAAAGTTATCGTGAAATTTCGCGAAAAATATCAATGTACAGACAGAGGTTACAATTTTATATATATATATATATATATATATATATATATATATATATATATATATAATTTTGAACGAACCTCATTTTCATCATCTCCAGGGTAGGATCGGTGGACATTTGAAGAAATTTTTCGAAAATCGCGTCTTGAGTACGACTTCAGTAGCTGATTTCCCTCAAGGGAAATCTGCTAAACATGCACAGAACCAGTATTATTGCACATACGAGTACATTTATTCTGTATTTGAATATTAACCCAGATATTTGCATTTTTTTAATTTTCGGCCTTTAGCAAATACCCCACTTCTGCTCATGTTACATAAACAATATTCTGTTATATAATAAACCACTCTATGTGAAGCTTAATACAAAATATTTTTTTCAAGAGACGTGTATTATACGAGATATATGGAAATACGTTACGTTGATCCCCTCCCCCACCCGTCTTTAGTTCTTAGATAAATAAAGTTAATATATTATATTCAGATGTATTTTAATAATTGTTTTTCTTTCCTGTGAACAATATTTCTATCTATATATCCAGCTGTATGAGGTTGGCTGTTTGTTTAAAATTCAGGCGCTTTCCGTTGGGACGTTATTAAAATTGAGTGAATCATTTCTCATTATCATTAGTATTTATCTACATAACATCCACGATGGTGTTAAGTGTTACCATTACGTAGATTTATTTATTTATTTATTTTGGGGAATTTGATTAGATTACGCAGCCCCTGCGAGGCAGACGTTTTTGCATACAGGAAGAATATTAAAGTAATGTTAATCGTAAAGGAAGCTATTAGCTTCACATATATCACAATGATTTAGGGAAGTCCTTTCCCTATTTAGCCACTCCCGTATCTCAGTTTTCCAACCAACCTACTAATAATTTAATATCACAATTCTGTTTACATTAAATTGTGTTATTAATTCTGACTAAATTACCTACTCATTCAAAATATCTCCGTTACCATACGTCGGATCAATAAATTGTATAGAACCAACCTTATTTTTCAGTTTTCAGCCTTCAGCTAAACCCACTTTTACTCATGTTATATAAACAATACTCTGATTTGTAATAAACCACATTATTCGAAGCTGTAATATATTGTATAAATTGTGTTCAAGAGACCTTTATTACACGAGATAAATGTAAATATGTTATCGTGACCCCCCTTCTTAAGTTCTTGGCCAACTAAAATTTGATTGATTTAGATAAAAATTATTCGGATCCATTATAAATTACAGTACTAGATATAAAAAATAGCTTTCAATAAAATTAATACGGTATTTTCTGATGTAATTCCGTAATTGTTTTTCTTTCCTGTGAGAAGTTGGCACACCGGTTTGCTTACGTTTCAGGTGCTTCCCGTCTGGAGGTTTCTTATTATCGTTTGTATTTATTCACTTGATGTTGACGGTGCTATTGTGTTACCAGTATGTTGATTTATCTATTGTTAAACATCACGAGGGAAATCTGCTTAGTTTACGCAGCCCCTGCGTGACGGACTTTTTATCTGATTGAGGAGAAATTGAGTGCATAGCGGGGGGGGGGGGGGGAGTTTGAAGGGAACTAACTATTCCTTATGCCCAAACTGAACAGATAGGAGCCCGCACATAGGGCATTGGTGAACTTTATACTCTCATCTGCAGGCCTTTCAAACTCACCACTTAGTATGTATCTTTCTTTAAAACAAGTCTAACTCTCTTCATAGCTATCTCTTATTGTTTAAAATGTCCGCCTGGAATTGGCTGTGTAAAATAAGCAGATTTTCCACGTGCAGATTTGACAGAGTAGTGATCTCAATCTAACTCTATATTTTAGCAGATTTCCCATGAGGCAAACATGACGCGACTTTCGAAAAATTGTCTCAATTGTCTATAGATCCTACCTAGTAAATAATGAAAATGAGGTCCGTTCAATATCATATACATGCATTTCAAAAAGCCCTTCAGGCAGGGGCTGCGTATACTATGCAGATATTCCACGTGGTTTTACAATAAATAAATCTACAAAATGGTAACGCATAACACCAAATTGAATATTAAGTGAATAAATACAAATAATAATGAGAAATGATTCAGTTAATTTTAATAACCTCCCAACGGTAAGCGACTGAATTTTAAACAAACAGGTCAACCAACCTCGCAGAACTGAATAGAAGTATTCTAGACTAGAAAGAAGAAAAAAATT
>CM032233.1:9957500-9972500 GCA_019009955.1 Riptortus pedestris
ATCGATGGATATTTGATACAAATTTTCGAAAATCGCGTCATAAGTAAAACCTCAATAGCTAATTTCCCTTGTTGCTAAACGGAATAACAGCGGTTCTTGGTCGTAAACTAGCTGTTGCCAAAGGTATTTCCGGCTGAAATGTTTATAATAGGTTCCCGTTTTATTTGAGGAATATTTGGATGGGGCTTCCATTCGTCAAATTTAGTTTTGATCTGGGGGCAACTTGAGAACAGCCAGCCTTGACAAGTAAAGCTGGTAGCTTTCCCAGAGACATGGAAGTTGGTCCTTGGAAGGAACTTTCCAACAGGGTTGATTTATTATTTGCCAGTGTGTTAGATTCCAGCTAGACCCTGAATGATGGGCTTTCAAAACTTTCTATACCTGTCAGGCCAACTCTCCTCAGGAGATTTGTTATACAAAGGCTTCATACTAAATCAAACATTAACATTCAAAGAGTAAATAAAACTTATAAATTCTGTAGGAATGAGTTTTGAATGATATCCAGAAATGGAATTAAGAATCTCCTTGATGTCGTTTGAAGGCAAGCATCAAAATTTATAGAAACACCGTTTCTACTCAACTATTTTATTTAAATCCCTCACGCAAGGGCTGCCTAAACTAAACAGATTTCCTACGTGCTGGTATGCCAAGCGAGCAATGATATCAACACATATGTCACTACATGTTCTGACTGAAGTATTACTCGCTTAATATCTGAGTTACGAAAAAATGCATCGAGCAACAATTGTACACCATCTATAGATTACCAAGATTGGTTCAATAACATTTTTCGAACAGGGTCATAATAACGCAGGTATTTTGAATTTTCGAGTTTCGAATTCTAAATCTAATATGCATAACTATGACAAATTTCAGTTTGTATACCTCTTTGAGCTCGATAGCCAATTCTTGATATTTTCTTAATTTTTCGGCATAGGATTTTTGAATATTCTCATCATTGGGTACTGCAATGTCAATATCAGCAGTCTTGTCAATAATGAGAATGTTCGGATTGTTATGATGCACAGTATGGTCGGTTATCATCGCTTCGTCCCAATACATCTGTATATTATCTGTTTCCAACAATTTTTGAGGAATATAGCGATAATAAGCTACCTTTCTGTCTACCATGCCGAATTTCTCTGCAAGAGCTTGATTGTATACTCTTGCCACGTTATTGTGCCTTTGTAAGTACTCGGATCCAGCAAGCATTTCACATCCAGCCGTAACGTGTTGAATGGACTTGTAAGCTTTGTTGTATAATCTACACTTGTCTGAAACATTACTGTCCTTCAGGATATGACGTCTGTATGAACTGACGGCAATCACTTGGTCTTGGATAGCTGTAATGAAACCTTCTGATCCTGAAAACAGCTTTCCAGACGTCAGCCATGCGACAGAATAAGCCAAGTCTACCTCCGGAGTCATAAAGGCGACTGTAGTAACGACCATCAAGTTCCTTATTTTGCCATTCTGAAAGAAAGTGGGATTCATCTTTAACTTCAGGATTGTTACTACATTTCAAGTTCAAGGCCGTAAACCCATCATCAAGTTTAACAATTTCTTTAAAGACGTGGCTACTTATGTAATGTCTCAGGTTAACTTCCTGAGACCGACATAGGTTTCGGATGTTGAGAAGGCCTCGTCCTCCTTGTTTCCTCGATAAATACAGCCTGGTCATAGATGAAATCGGATGGTGCATTCTGGCTTTTGTCATCTGTGTAAGTTGGTCTCTAAGTATTCAATGTTCCTGCGTTAGTCAGAATGTGTTTAATGGTTAATGGTAAATGACAGGTTCTGCAGAGAGGTCTTTCTGTTCTCGTCATGAGCTATGAGTGCGTTATATGTGAGTGTCCTGTCCTAAGTCTCGTTAGTACAACTTCGTCTCGTCTATTGTCACGTCTGCTGGATGGCCACTCGCTTATGCAAGGCTTTATTTTCCGCAGATGATTTTCTGTTGTTGTAGCCCAACATTTTTGCCATTCATTTAATGCTGACTGCAGTATTTGTAAATGTAAGTCTGGTAGGGTTTTTTAAGTTAAAGCCAGAAGATTGTCTCAGGGTAGCATGTTTGGCGAGTTTGTACAAGTCATTTGTACGTCCGATGTTTTCATGTCATGGAACTTTTTCCCTGATCGTTACCAAATTCGATATTTAATCGTTTTATCCTAAAAGAAAGATCAAGTTCATTAATGGCAGAAATCGGACCGGTGGATGGGGGGGAGGGGTTAAGATGGGGGATTTTCGAAATATCTTTGTTACTATACGCCAGATTGAAATAATGTAAAAAACTAATGTTATTGAAAATTAAATCTCCTATAAATATTGTTATATACATTTATTCTCTTGAATATTAACCGAGATATTTGCATTTTTCATTTTTCAGCCATCAGCAAACCCCCACTTCTACTTATGTTACATAAACAATACTCTGTTATATAATAAACCACATTATTCGAAGCTTAAATACCAAATATTGGACAAAGTTGAGTAAACGGAAAAGTTTAAGACTGTGTGACAAACAGCTCGTATGATATAGTGATGAAAGTCCAAAACATCGTATGAACTAAACGTCGTGTAGTCTAGTGTATTTCCAAAACACTCTTCGGAAACGGCTGTGAAGCCAAGTTCATTTGACACAAGTTCTTTGGACAAAAGTCAGTTTGACAAAACGTCCTTAAACAAAAGTCTTTTGAACAAGTATCTTTACCTAATATTGCATTGATGAGTCCTTTATAAGAGATAGATGCAAATATGTTCTTGCGACCCCCCCCCCCGTGTGCGGATAACGGACGAGATGAGATCGGCTATTGTCGGTTCTGTTCGGCTCTGGTCTGTTTCGATAGTGAGATTCGGCCGAAAGTTAGTTCGGCTATTTCCCCAACTGTCTGCTCTCGTGAAATTCGTTGAGAGACTGGTGTAAGCTACTACTTTGTGAGACATATTCAATTATTCATTATAAAGTACAGTACTAGATATAGTATATAGCTTGCAATAAAGTTAATACGTTATATTCAGATATATTTAAGTAATTGTGTTTCTTTCCGGTGAAGAATATGTCCATCTATCTGTTCAGCTCTGAGTGGTTGGCAGACCTATTTGTTCACAACGCAGAAGCCGTTTCCGTTGGAGCTTACCGGTATGCAGATTTCTTTATTGTAATACTTCACGTGGAAAATCTGCGTAGTTTTCGAAGCCCCAGCGTGACGGACTTTTCTTTTTTTAGTCATTATACTATTATTATATTTTTTTTGTCATAAATAGACGCATTAATATTTATGAAATAAATCAAAATGTTTGTAACTTTTCGTTTAATTATTCTTTTTTTAAAAAAATTCGTTATCGATCAAATCGTTTTTAACAAGATTTAAATAATAATTATAAAAAGTAATAAAAAATCATTTAATGAGTTTTCCCGCATTTATTGATGGTCCCTCTTCTGTCCTGGCTTCCTCCTTATGTTGAAACTCTACTTCTACATCTAATCATGATGCATTATTTACCTAAAACGTTTCATTGAGGATCTTATAAAAATTAACTGGAAGATTTCTAATTATCGCTTTTATTTACTCACGGGGGGCTCGGGTTAGCCATGTGAGTTAAAACGTTAGCCTTAATCTCACATGGTAAACCTAGAGTGGCGAGTTCGATTCTCGCCTGGGCAAAGGAAATTATTTAGTGACGAAATTCATTATATAACATCCTTAAATCCCACCCTGGATAGAAAAGGGCGGCAACCTATAGATAACCCGTCCCAATTAGCCTGAGTTGTAAAAAGTGGACGTTAATAAATAATAATAATAATATTTACTCACGGTGGTGTTGTGTTACCAGTAGGCAGATTTCTCTAATGTAAAACTTCACGTGGGAAATCTGCTTAGTTTACACAGCCCCTGCGTGACGGACTTTTTAAACGATTGACTTCCTTCAATTGTTGTTCGGCGCGTTTTTTCATAAGTCAAGTATTAGCGATTTTTTTCAGCCTTCACTAAACCTCGACTTAGACTCAGCGGTTATTTACTTCGAAATAGTGAATATATAGATGAAGTGTAATCACTAGTGTGTCATGTTATCAAGGAAAATCTGTTTTGTTTACACAGCCCCTGTATGACCGACTATTATCACATTAATCTTAGCTGGTGCTAAATGATTATAAACATGGATATTGGCCGTTAGTGGATGGATGAAGATTGAAGCTTCCAGCAGTGCATGAAGCTATGAAGGCTCACAAGATATGGGAACTAGTAATATGATAATACCTATCACTAGGCCATAATCTCTCCCCAGTATATTAGACAATTTCCCTTAATGGAACTTCTTCAAATGTCCATTGATTCATAGTAGGACGTGACTTGAAAGTGCATCACGCAGGGGCAGCGTTAACTAAGCAGATTTCCCTCGCGAAGAACAATAGATAAATCTACATATATGACGGTAACACAACACCACCGTGAATATTAAGTGAATAAATACAATCGATAATAAGAAATCTTTCATTCAATTTTAATAACATCCCGATGGAAGCGTCTGAAATTTCAACAGACCTGCCAACCTCACACCGGAAAGAAAAACAATTTGGCTGACATACATCTGAATATAACATATTAATTTTATTGAAAACTATTTACTATATATAGTACTGTATTTTATAATGAATGAGAATAATTTTTATCTTAATCAATCAAATTTTAGTAGTCCAAGAACTTAAGACAGGGGAGGGGGGTTCACCGGAACATATTTGCATGTATCTCGTATAATAAAAGTCTCATGAAAAGAAAATTTGGCATTTAAGCTTCGAATAAAGTGATTTATTATATAACAGACTATTGTTTATGTAACATGAGTAGAAGTGGGGGTTTGCTAAAGGCTTAAAACTGAAAAATGCAAATAATGCGGTTAATATTCAAGATAGAGAATAAAAGTATATAAGAATATATATAGTGCATTTAATTGGCAATAAGATTAAGTATATACACTTTTTCGATCCGACGTATAGTAACGGAGATATTTCGAATTTTCAAATTTGTCCCGCTCTAAACCCCTTTCCAATTGGTCCAATTTCAGCCGTTAATGAACTTCATTTTTTTTTTTTTTTTTACATAAAACGACGAAATGTCGAATTTCGTAACGATCAAACAATAATTGTGACCACTAGAGTGGTGACAGGCAAGTATATATATATATATATATATATATATATATATATATATATATATATATTTACTAGCTAAGGTACCTGGTTTCGCTCGGGAATCCTAAGAGTCTGAATGTTCATAATGTTTTCTATTTGGTCAGGCTACTATGTGTAAAACTACACTTCCCGTCTGGGCTAATGGTTTTCCAGTAAGGGTCAGTTATGGGACTTATAGAATAGAAATTTTAGTTTCGAAGAATATTTGAAAATTAGTCCTTAATCAATTCCTCTCCACTGTTTGACACATCATGAATAATTCAATTCACAATCATGGAGAGCATTTATTATAATTAAATTCATCTGTAATGTACATATTTCCTGTCTAAAACCAATCCGAGCATAACATTATTTACATAATGGTAAATGCGAGTACAAAACAGTAATATTTAATAATTTCACAGGAAATTAGTTAAAACAATTAGCTGTGTTAGCCTACCGACAACTTCCGCTCCCGCTTGAGTGTTATCAACATTCAAGTAAATACCTATAGTTCATATTGGAAAGAATTGTTGAGCATATCAATATGTCTACACAAATTACTTGCTACATTCATTGTTACCGAAAAAAATTATAAAACAAAAATTACTCTAAATAACAAAGTAAACAAGCTTTGTTAAGTCCCGTTCAATGGTTAGTGCTCAATACCATTGTTGGCTCCCGCTTTAGTTTTTAGTGTATATCTCGTTTATACTTTGTTATACGACAAAATTGAATATAACATAAGTTGCTCTAAATAACAAAATAAACAACTTTTATAAGGTGCATATTTGCCGAAAAACCAAAAGGAAACGAAATATCAATATTTTTAATTTCAGGCCTCTCTTACAACCCCCATTTCTCTTCGTTCATAAAAATGTTAGTACAGCTAATTATCATGAAAGAGTTAGTGCTAATTCACATACTGAATTTTGTTTAGTTCGGTTGTGTTTTTTGTGCGAAATAAAATTGTTGACTCCCGCTATAGTTTTTAGCGTATAATTATTTGATACTCAGGTATACGACAAAAGTGTTTATAACAGACGTTTCTCTAAATAACAAAATAAACAACTTTTGTTATGTTCATATTTGCAGAAAACAAATAGGAAACGAAATATCGCTATTTTTAATTTCACGCTTCCCTTATAACCCCCACTCCTGTTCGTCTCAGAGAAATTAATATAAATTAATATAGCCTGAAGTATAAGTTGGGTTAGTAGTAATATACATACCAAGTTTCATAAAATTCGGTTCAGCCGTTTATGTGTGAAAACTAACAAACAAATAAACAAGCAAACATACACGAAAGAAACAAATTGCAGATATAGTGTCTATGGCATGTAAAACGAAAAGTTATCGTGAAATTTCGAGAAAAATATCAATGTACAGGCAGCGGGTACAATTATATATTTATATAATTTTTTTTCAGACAGTTTTTTTCCGACTTAATCCAAGCTTAAATACCATTATTGTTTTGCCCGAACTTTAATATGGGAGATAAATGCTCTATGAGGCGCTAATGCTATGGATTCCACGCTCTAGTGGTCGCAATTTTTCTTTGATCGTTACTAAACTCGATATTTAGTTCTTTTATGTAAAAGGGAAGGTCAAGTTCGTTACTGGCATAAATCTGAAAATTGGGAATGGGGCGGTTTAGTGGGGGGATTTCGAATTGACCAAGTTCGTTACTGGCATAAATCTGAAAATTGGGAATGGGGCGGTTTAGTGGGGGGATTTCGAATTGACCAAGTTCGTTACTGGCATAAATCTAAAAATTGGGAATGGGGAGGTTTAGTGGGAGGATTTCGAATTGACCAAGTTCGTTACCGGCATAAATCTGAAAATTGGGAATGGGGCGGTTTAGTGGGGGGATTTCGAATTGACCAAGTTCGTTACTGGCATAAATCTGAAAATTGGGAATGGGGCGGTTTAGTGGGGGGATTTCGAATTGACCAAGTTCGTTACTGGCATAAATCTGAAAATTGGAAATGGGGTGGTTTAGTGGGAGGATTTCGAATTGACCAAGTTCGTTACCAGCATAAATCTGAAAATTGGAAATGGGGTGGTTTAGTGGGGGGATTTCGAATTGACCAAGTTCGTTACTGGCATAAATCTGAAAATTGGGAATGGGGCGGTTTAGTGGGGGGATTTCGAATTGACCAAGGCTTTTTAATTGATTAATTACTCTGTGTATTTAACTAAAACCAAGTAATGAGGCTCGCAAAAATAAACACCGTGTCCTACTTCGTTAAATACATTTTGAGGTTTCGCTTAAAGATTCTGAATATTCCGTTATTAAAAGTTATTATCAAGAATTGAGGGAACAAAAGTGTAGGTAGCCCTGTAAGAAATTGCCCTAAAATAAGCAATGTAAAGCCTTCAGGTCGAAAACCATTAAATTTTTCCGTTTTACCCGGACTCCATTAGTTTAGGGCTTTCCCTAAAAGCCTTTTATAAAGTGCTCTTCTAATGGATTTGAAACCAAAAGGATGAATGCTATTACTTCTGTTTTTCTACATCGCTCTCATCAATATTTATCAACCAATTATAAAAATCTGAAGAAAAAATACGTGTTCTATTTTTCTTTTTTTTTTTACACTTTGATATATTACCCGCAATGCCAACCCCTTAACAATTTTTCCTTTCCGTCAGATACTGACATTAACAAAAACACTCTCACTCAATCACTCTCGCTCACACAAAGATATCTTGCAGCAAGTATCCACGCATACATTTGTGCCACATCTCCAAACAACATTTTAGCTGATTTCCCTATTGAGCTATTGAGGTCGTACACATGACGCAACTTTCGAAATATTTCTTCAAATGTCCATCGATCCAACCCAGGAGATGACGAAAATGAGGTCCATTCAAAATTATATATATATATATATATATATATATATATATATATATATATTGGTCTGTTAGCGCTCTAGTGGACGCAATTTTTGTTTGATCGTTACCAAACTCCATATTTACTTAATCGTTTTATATAAAAAGGAAGATCTTGTTCTTTGATGGCTAAAATCAGACCAGTGGGAGGGGGGGGGGTTTAGAGATGGGGATTTTGAAAATTCACCATTTTCTCCGTTACTAAAAGCCGGATCAAAAATTTGTATAGAACAAATATTATTGAAAATGAAATGGTCTATAAATATTGTTCTATACTTATTTTCTGTATCATGAAAATTAACCGAGATATTTTCATTTTTCAGTTTTCAGCCTTCAGTAAACCCCCACTTCTACTCGTTTTAAGGGAAAGCCAGAAATTAAAATAGCTATATTTCGTTTCCTATTGGTTTCTCGGCAAATATGAACATAACAAAAGTTGTTTATTTTGTTATTTAAAGTAACTTTTGTTATATACACTTTTTTTGTATACCAAATTATAAACGAGATATACGCTAAAACCTATAGCGAAAGTGAACAATTTTTTTTGGGACAAAAGACCCAACCGAAATAAATAAAACTCGGTATGTGTATTAGCACTAACGCTTTCATTATAACAAGCCATACCAACATTTTTAGGGACGGGCAGGAGTGGAGGTCGTAAGGGATGCCTGAATTTCAAAATAGCGGTATTTCGTTTTCTATTCGTTTTTCGGCAAATATAAACATATCAAAAGTTGTTTATTGTGTTATTTAAAGTAACTTTTGTCATATTCATTTTTGTCTTTTAACAAAGTATAAACGAGATATACACTATAAACTAAAGCGGGAGTCAACTATTTCATTGGGCGCTAACAATTAAAAAGAACTTAAAAAAACTGGGTATGTCAATTAGCATTAAATCTTATGATTATAAGCTATATTAAAATTTTTAGGTTAGAACAGGAGTGGGGGTTATAAGGGAGGCCTGAAATAAAAATTCGCCATATTTCATTGTCTATTTGTTTTTCGACAAACATGCACATAACAAAAGTTGTTTACTTTGTTATTTAGATTAACTTTTGTTTTATACATTTGTCCAGGAACAATGTGTGGAGCAAGCAATTTACGTAGCAATATTGATATGTTTAACAATTCATTCCAATTTGAACTATGAGGTACCTCACTTGAAAATATTAATTCAAATCTATGTTAATATTTTGTCTTTAATAACTGAAATCTATGCATAATGCACAGGAGACGGGAAACATGGCAATTTGGAGGACAGTGAAGACTTACATAAAAAATTAATTTTGTTATTAACAAATGCCAACAACGGGTATTAACCCTAAACACTGGGACGAGTAAATGTCAAAATATTGTGCAAAGTAAAGCCTTGCCATAAAAATACCATCACCATTCAGCCTCAAATCAATTCCCGGGCGAAGCCGGGTATCTGAGCTAGTATATATATTTAATCAGTTCCCATTTATGTCTGTCTGATTGTACATGGAATACACAATGCAGGGACATCATAGCAGTTATAATATCTTATCATAGAGCTAGGTGTATATTTTTAAAAATAAACACTTTTTGTACGTATTACTAATATTTGGAAAGGTGTAAAGAAGTTAGCTAACGTGTCTTCAGGATGGTTTTTGTACCAAATGTTGAGGAACTATCTGAGAATCGAATGGATTAATGTTCGCAGTGGGCAAATGTTAGCCGTAGGATCAAGAGTAGAGTTTCTAAGGCAAACCATGAGATACATAGTAGCTGGAAGGGAGTGCTACCTGCTATCCCCATCTCCGACTCCTATGCCATACCTTCCCTTACTTTTTGGCAGTTGCATAAACTTCCAGTATGGTGTACCACACCTACTTATTTCATCCTGTAAGTGTATTAAAATTCTCTTTTTCGGGTTTCTATGTGGAACGAGTCATTGATTTTGGTAAGTATTATTTTATCATTTAATTTTATGTTTATCATGGCACAGATAAGTAGTTGCATATGTATAATACTTTCATTGTATGGAACAATTAGTAGAACGATAAATTAAATTTATGTGGTGAGTTTCAAATACTCATTTACTACTTTTCATTAGATGTAATTAAAACGCATGTTATTTTTTGCATATTAAGTAAATATTCTTGAGCTATAATTATTCATTTACTAAATTTTTATGCAGGCCAAATAAAATGCCGACAAGAAGAGATTTGGGACATTTGATTTCGAATTCAAATTCATGCTGTAAGTTTCAAATTCTTATTTAATACGATTTTTCGGAAAACGAACACATAAAGAGACGACTGAGCAGGAAAAAAAGAAAAAAAAAAAAGAAAAAAGTCGGCCTAGCGTGCGTGTGCTGGGACTTCCCATCACTAGGGAATTCATATACGGTCTGAAGAGTGTTGGGCATTGATAACCGTGAAGTTTTTGGCCCAAAATCAAACAAACAAACAACTGAGCGTATTACACCGTAATTATTTAGTTAGACGGAGAAAAGCATGCTCCTCAATGTAACATTTTAGGTAAAATGTGCATCATGGTTAGATGTAGAAGTAGAGTTTCAACATATGGAGGGACCATAAATAAATGCGGGAAAACGCATTAAATGATTTTTTATTGTTTTTTTAAATTATTATTTAAATCTCGTTAAAACGCTTTGATCGATAACGATTTTTTTTAAACAAAATAATTAAACGAACTGAAAATATTTTTTGCGCCATGGCGAGGGAATCAGGACCACTGTTCAGCGGGGGGAAATTGAAAACAATCGGTGAGATAAGATTATCAGCGTATCATATTCAAACACTTGGAAACTCACTTAGATTACGCAACACATACTTGACAGACGATAGCGTCACCAGGACTTGTCCATATTACAATTTATTTGAAATCGTTAATTCTTATTAGGTGTTTGTATTTGCAATTTCTTTTTTACACTGTTTTACACAAAACAATACACACACACACACTCACCCTCCCACACACACACACACACACACACACAGATATATATATATATATATATATATATATATATATATATATATATATATTATTTATTTAGGAAGGGAGTTTATTTGCCACACGTCCCGTACATCCATTTGTACATGTCATGTGCTTGATACATAATAAAAAGTCCGTCATGCAGGGGCTGAGTAAACTAAGCAGTAACTTTCCCACGTGAAGTTTTACAATAGAGAAATTTCACTAGAGCCGAGCAGTTAATGAAACGGCCGATCTAGCTTTTGGCGGGAAAGTCACTTTGTCCGTTAGCCGCCCAGATTTAATAAAAATGCAAATATCTCGGTTAATATTCAAGGTAGAGAATAAATGTATATAACAATATTTATAGTAAATTGAATTTGTAATAAGATTGATTCGGCATAATTTTTCGATTCGACCTATAGTAACGGAGATATTTTGAATTTTCGAAAATCCCCCCTCCCACCGGTCCGATATCAGCCGTTAACGAACTTGATCTTTCTTTTTACATAAAACGACTAAATGTCGAGTTTGGTAACGATCAAACAAAAATTGCGACCGCTAGAGCGGTAACAGACAAATATATATATATATATATATATATATATATATATATATATATATATATATATATATACAGTTTTGAACGGACCTCATTTTCGTCATCTACTAGGTAGGATCGATGGACATTTGAAGAAAAATTTGAAAATTCCGTCATGGGTCCTCAATAGCTGATTTCCGTTAAGGGAAATCTGCTAAAACTTTTTTTTAATACAATAAATAAATTATTAGAAAAATAAAATTCATACAGTTATAGATTTCTTCAGCATTATTTTAATTTTGTATTGCATTTATGAGATAGAAAATTTTCCTCAACAGACCAATTGCCTTTTCGGCGTTTTACTTCTGTTTTAAATTGTTTTTTTCGTCTGTTAGTAGTCTACAGCCATACAGCAAGAGTTTGTAAGTATGTTGAGTAGGAAAGTCACAGTAACAACTTGGTTGACCAAAACGATAAAAGTAAGAGCTCTCATATATATTATGAACGGACCTAGTGATCGTTATCACCGACAAAGGATCACTGGATATTTGTAGACATTTTTGTCATGACGACAACCTCTGGAGCCGATTTTTCTAAAGCGAAAATGGGATTGAATAGTAACCGCTTAGCAACTCCGGACTCACGAGGAATTGTCTTCGTGAATGAATAACATTCACGCTCATTATTCTGTCTAATTATTTCCCGAGCAAAGCTACCTTAGTAATTGTACTTAACACTCCAATAGTCGCGCCCAGCTTTGCTACATAAGTAGTCGCGCTGTATCTGCCAGATCGCATTTCAATCCCAGTAATAGTATAACCTTAAACTGCAACATTTGAAAGGAAATTAAAGTAAAATACTCTTACTTACGAATCAATTTATTTTAGGACAAAAACATTAATTAAAATAATAGAAATGATAGGAAACAAGTATAATATACATATATACAAAATCAGTCTTCTAAACAGCTCAAAAATGAATAGGGATATTGGCTGTTTTGCGGTATGTATGGGGCCTAGCATATTTTTTTTTATTATTATAAATATCATTAATATTTATTAGAAATTGTTG
Organism: Riptortus pedestris; assembly: GCA_019009955.1. Lineage (NCBI taxonomy): Eukaryota > Metazoa > Arthropoda > Insecta > Hemiptera > Alydidae > Riptortus > Riptortus pedestris. The sequence goes on from CM032233.1 coordinate 9,970,145, forward strand.
TCTTTTCCCCCATAAAAAGAAATTTAATTAAGATCGATTTAATTAAAATTAATAGGATAAGAAAAATTAACCAATATCCCTATTCATTTTTGAGCAGTATATATTGACAAAGCAGGCCTTTTTCTTTGTAGATTAATTCCTTTAATTGAGTTTATATTTACTGAACATCCACCGGGACACACATAGGCTCAATGGCTAAGACACAAATATCGGCCACAGGAATGACACTTGTATTTGGTGAGCCTTCTGATTTTACTTTCTTCGTGGCACTTGTAGTATCTTTTCCGAGCGGTCTCCACGCCATTGTTGTTCTGTTGGCCATTTTTGTTATGTTTCTCAGCATTTGAGCAATAGTTCTTCAAGCCTGTTCAAAATTTTTCGAGGAAGCGAACATAATGTTTTTCTGTATTTCAGGTGGTCTTCTACTGACTTCCTGCCGAGTTTTGGCAGAAATAGCCTTCGGGAGGGTAGGTCATTTCCGTTCCCCAATTGAATTACTTGAGCGTTGATGGCACCTATCTTTAGGAAAGAAAAGAAAATAACCATCGGTCACCTTCTTGGTGTTTCTGGCTACGTTGTAGGTGGAGCACGTTTTATCCAGAATGTCAACCCCGGTCTTAGTTTTATTGTAGAACGTCACAATTTCTGGTTTCTTTTTTGGCCCCGTTGATTCGTAGATAGCAACTTTGGTCGGTGTCCGAATTACCTTGTCTTTCTTCAGTGTTTTCTCGTTCACCTGTATCCAGTTCTTCATCTTCTATTTCATATTCTACAGCAGGAATGTGATGTACACCACCACTTTCTTCATCCACGTCTACCTCAAATAATAGTCAATGTATTTTCTTCACATCTTCATTATTTGTAACATCATAAAAAATGCTTGGGAAGACATTTTTGTTCTGGATCAAATAAAACTACAACTTTAAAATCACAAGTAAAAATTAATAAATTTTGTATTAAGTTAAAACAAAAGTGGTCGCGCTATATCTCACAGATCTTCTCCCTCCAGTGAAACAAAATAAATTTACTATCATTAGTATTGTTTCAATGTATTGTTTTAGATCGATTTACAACGAAGGACAATACATATAAAATAAAGACAAATACTTTCAAGAGAGGCCGCACTGTATCCAGGAGATCGATCGTAATCTGACAACTCTATGTGAAATGCTTGAAGGTCTCCACTAGTCTGGCTAGGCTCAGCGCCCCCTTCTAGCAAGGGGTGTCTGGCAATAGAATATGAAAGCTATCAGCGATCTCACAGATCAGCCGCGACTACTGGAGTGTTAATAATGATGAATCCTATGCCATGACTATGATTAATAGTGTTGCGAAAACAACGTATATGAAAAATTAAAAAGAGTTAATCACATATTTAAGAAGTTCATCAAAGGAGCCTACCGATGGTCTAGCCCGTCCTCGGCAATACCCGTCCGGGATCTAGAAGAGTCAATACAATTCCCTTTTGATGTCTACCGCCCGGCTATAAAAGCGGCTCAGCTCGTCCCGAGAGTTTAGTTTGTTCTCAGCTCTCTTCGAGTGATCAACAGTGCGGTAAAGTGTTTTATGTGAAGAACAGTCTTGTGCCGTGTTTAAATAAAGGACAGTATAGTGCCGTTATCTTTGCGAAGATCAGTGAAGTGCCGTGTTTTTGTGAAAACCAGTGATAATGAGTGAGTTATTGGAGTGTGTAATAACAAGAACAGTGAAGCTATCAGGGCACACTCTGAGCAGTAGTTATGAATAATTAACCAAGTGTCTAAATAAATTGTGCAGTGATAAAAACTCCGAAGCTTGCGTGTGTTTCATTTTGCAATCCAAAAGAACTCTAATAAACAAACGTTTATTACTGATTTTGTAATAAACGTGACAATATTGTCCACGGTATTTTAAACAGGGCTGAGCGATTTGTTTGTTCTTCTAGACTGTACAATTTTATATGTTCACTTTAGATACTAGATATTTAGATATAACTCTAAACATAGGGCATGTAAAAATATTGTATTTCGTAAAGTCTTGTCAAAAATATACCATCATTATTCAGCCTAATGATTCTCCGAGGGAACCCGGGTTTCTTAGCTAATATATATATTAAGGGAAATCAGCTATTGAGGTCTTACTTATGGCGCGATCAGGGAAGCCTGAAATAAAAAATAGCGATATTTGGTTTCCAATTGGTTTTCCAGCAAATATGCACATTACAAAAGTTGTTTATTTTGTTACTTAGAGTAACTTTTAAGATATACACTTTTGTTGAACAAAGTATAAGTGGAAGTATAAACAAGACACACGCGAAAAACTATAGCGGGAGTCAACAATTTTTTTGGACACAAAAGACTCAACTGGAATAAAATAA
>CM032233.1:9977500-10002500 GCA_019009955.1 Riptortus pedestris
TTCTTTCCGGTAAAAGGTTGGCAGACTTGTTTGTTTACATTCCAGACGCTTCCCGTCGTCCGAAGGTTTCTTATTATCGTTTTTATTTATTTAGTTAATATTGATAGTAGTGTAGTATAAACTTAACCTTTTTTTATTTTTATTTCCTTTTGCTAAACAGGCTAGAAGATTTCTCCTGGAGAAGAATCCAATAATGGAGCCGGAGAATGAAGATGACTCTGTAATAGAATCTTTGAAAGAAGGAGAGGAGGAGACAAGGTACAAGAGAAGAACTGGTACATCTGGGATAGGCGGTCAACTTTATGAGATAGAGCTGCTCATGCTGTCCTTGTTGAATGCGGTTGCCAACGTAGAAAACAATAAATTGGACAAGTTTTATCTTGCGTCAAATATGGAGGAGGCTGGCGATTTTGACGACCTTGTCTTCAAATACAGGTTCAATGAAAATGGAGTGGAAAAGTGGAAAGCAGTTTTCCTCCAAGCCAAACACCGAGAGAGTGATAAAGGAAAAGACAAGACGATTACACTTGATAGCCTACTCTCAAAATCGGTAAAAGGGGATTTTATTTTAAGAAAATACTTGAGTTCCTATCGGAAAATAAAACAGCATGGAATAGAGAAGAATCACCCAATATTTAAAGATGGTTTAGAAGACTGTGAATTTATTATATTTACCAATGCAGTACTTGAAACTGACAAATGCAGAAGTTGTGTTGAAGAAGAACCCATACATCCTGACCATGCCTTACATTTAGGAGCAAACTCACAAAACTATTTTAAGCTAAAAGCAGACGCGAAGATCGTGGATGTTCTAAAAAGTTCACTTGATTTTGTAATCCTTGCAAGAGAATTAGCCCAAGCAGTGTCTTCTGGATGTATAGATGGGAAAAAGAATATCTTCAAAGAATATAAAGTTTCCATATTAGAAAGGGTGATAAAGACAACTGATGGAAGTGAAGGGAACTTGCAAGACGACTTCCTGAACGGCGTGCAAGATGGTGCATTGAGTAGAGCATTCCTTGAAGAGATTACCAAGAGGAAGGAGTTTACTAACAAATCTTTGGATGAGCTGAAACGTGAGCTAAGAAAAAGAAATATTCAATTAATAAACAATTTTGGGATTGCTAAAGATAATTATTTGAAGCTGTCACTTCCTAGTAAGCATATCAGTGATGACGACATAGAGAAATTTCTAACCGATCTGAAACTTTTTGTTGCTCAGCCAAATGAACAAGAATTATCTGAAATAATAAAAGGCAAAATAGGATCAACCTACAAAACCAAACCGAATGAAATTGATGAAGTTTTTGCTCAAGTCGAATACAAAGTACGGAAATGGTGGAGAAAAGAAGACAAATACATCACTGAAGAAAACAGATTCTTCCAAGATGCCGCTAGGGTTTCTATACACTTTGATGTGAGAGCACCTGTAGCTTTGTTTGCTGGAAGAAGTGAAGAATTAGAAGATTTGCATAACGCAGTTCAGCGGAATCAAGATAAAGATACATTTACAGTAATATCACAAATAACATCCATCAGTGGTTTAGGTGGAATTGGGAAGAGCGAGTTAGCTAGGAAATATGCTTATGACTATGGAAATAGTTTCGATGGGAATATTATTTGGGTTAATGCAGAAAGTGAGGCAACGCTCCATGACTCATTTAGCAGGCTGGCCAAAGACATGCTACATATAAGAATAGAGGATGGAAACAATAAAGAGAAATGTATAAAGCCTATTGTTGATGAAATATACAAATTTTTTAACAAGAGAAAATGCCTTTTTATATTTGATAATGCTGAGATGAATGAGCATATAAATACGTTTTTACCATTACGTTCTATAACACCAGGCAAGAAGAAGCCTTGCATTTTAATAACATCCCGTAACCGAGAGTGGGGAAGAGGAATAAAAGTTATAGACTTGGATGTATTGAAACCGGAAGATGCAATAGAATTAGTAAAAAAAGGACTAAATATTAAAAATAAAACACAAAATAATAAAATAAAAGCTTTGGTCGAAAAGTTGCAAGATTTGCCATTAGCTATACAACAAGCTGTAGCATATATCGAAGATCAAAGAGTTACAGGAGAATTCAGCATAGATGATTATTTAGAAGAATATGAGGAGAAAACTCAAGATTTGCTTGATTCGCAATTATTCAAGGGAATCGATAATGACTATGAAAAGACTACTTATACAACTTGGAAAATTACAGTCGATAAAATCGGAAGAGATAACCAAAACGGGAAATTGGCATTGAAAATTCTAAATACTATTGCTTACTTGGCTCCAGAAAATATCAATAGAGCAATGTTCAAACAGTTAGCAGGGTATGAAGAAGCTAAGTTAAAATCAGCTGTTCGCTGTCTAGTCAAATATTCTATGGTAAATGGTGAGAAGAAGCAAAGTGTATTAAGTGTGCATAGGCTAGTTCAAGAAGTGACAAGGTTGGAGATAAAAGAAAAAGGGAAATATGAAGAAGTTATATCTGAAGTTTTCCAAAGCTTGATAGAGCACTTTCCTTACGGGAAGGATATGTCAGAGGATTATGCAGGGAAGAAGGAGTTATTGCCACATTTAGAAGCATTCTTAGCTCATATAGATAATTGGATAATAAAGGAACCCATGAATAAACCAAAAATAGAACTATATTTCCTGATAAAGTTATTAAATTTGATGATTGACGGATATTGCCATTTATATCCAAAAAGAGTAAGGGAGTTGCTAGAGAGGGCGATACAACTTGAAAAGAAGTATCATGGGACAGAGACAGTAGCAGTAGGTACGTATCTAATAACTCTGGGTGTGGCTAATCGATATTTAGGTGATTATAACAAAAGTAAAGAGTATACAGAGAGTGGTTTACTTATTTTAGAGAGCCATTACGGAGCAGAACATATCGAATTGGATGTACCTCTTAGGAATCTAGGTAACACTTTCAGTTCATTAGGATATCCAATGAAAGGAATAGAGTATCTAGAAAAGGCCTTAGTAATTCAAGAGAGACATTATGGGGCTGAGCATGTTAATGTAGCTTATATTCTAGTAGATCTAGGCGAAATTTGTGAGGTTTTAGGAAATTCAAAGAAAACAAAGGAGTTGGTAGAGAGGGCATTGCCTATTTTAGAAAAACATTATGGGACTGAACACATTTATGTAGCTAATGCCCTAGCAAGTCTAAGCAAGGCTAATGGGCATTTAGGTAATTCAAAGAAACAAAAGGAGTTGATAGAGAGGGCATTGTCTATATTAGAAGCACATTACGGTCCCGAGCATGTTAGAACAGCTTCTTCATTAGTATCTCTAGGCATTGCTTATGGGAACTTAGGCAATTCGAAGAAACAAAAGGAATTGATAGAAAGGGCATTACCTGTCTTAGAAGAACATTATGGTCCCGAGCATGCTGAAACAGCTGCAACCCTAATAACTCTAGGCAAGGCTTACGGGCAATTAGGCAATTCAAAGAAAAAAAAGGAGTTGATAGAAAGGGCATTACATGTCTTAGAAGAACATCTTGGTCACGAGCATGCTGAAACAGCTAGAGCCCTAGTAGCTCTAGGCATTGCTTATGGGGAATTAGGCAATTCAAAGAAAAGAAAGGAATTGATAGAAAGGGCATTACCTGTCTTAGAAGAACGTTATGGTCCCGAGCATCCTGAAACAGCTAGAGCCCTAGTACCTCTAGGCATTGCTTACGGGAACTTCGGCAATTCGGAGAAACAAAAGGATTTGATAGAAAGGGCATTATATGTCTTAGAAGAACATTATGGTCCCGAGCATGCTGTAACAGCTAGAGCCCTAGTACATCTAGGCAAAGCTTACGGGGACTCAGGCAATTCGCAGAAACAAAAGGAATTGATAGAAAGGGCATTACCTGTCTTAGAAGAGCATTATGGTCCCGAGCATGCTGAAACAGCTAGAGCCCTAGTACATCTAGGCAATGCTTATGGGAACTTAGGCAATTCGAAGAAACAAAAGGAATTGATAGAAAGGGCATTACCTGTCTTAGAAGAAAATTATGGTCCCGAGCATGTTGAAACAGCTTTTGCCCTAGCAAATCTAGGCAATGCTTATGAGAATTTAGGCAATCTAAAAAAAGGAATGGAGTTACTTGAGAGAGCATTGCCTATATTAGAAGAACATTACGGGGCTCAGCATGTTACTGTTGGTAATGTTCTTGCACATTTGGGGACTGTTTATGTAGCCTTAGGCAAAGCTTATGAGAATTTAGGCAATCTAAAGAAAGCAATGGAGTTACTTGAGAGAGCATTGCCTATATTAGAAGAACATTACGGGGCTCAGCATGTTACTGTTGGTCAGGTTCTTGCAGATTTGGGGATTGTTTATGTAGCCTTAGGCAATGCTTATGAGAATTTAGGCAATCTAAAGAAAGGAATGGAGTTACTTGAGAGAGCATTGTCTATATTAGAAGAACATTACGGGGCTCAGCATGTTACTGTTGGTAATGTTCTTGCAGATTTGGGGATTGTTTATGTAACCTTAGGCAATGCTTATGGGAATTTAGGCAATCTAAAGAAAGCAATGGAGTTACTTGAGAGAGCATTGCCTATATTAGAGGAATGTTACGGGGCTCAGCATGTTAGTGTAGGTGGTGTTCTTGTAAATTTGGGGGGTGTTTATGTAGCCTTAGGCAATGCTTATGGGAATTTAGGCAATCTAAAGAAAGCAATGGAGTTACTTGAGAGAGCATTGCCTATATTAGAGGAATGTTACGGGGCTCAGCATGTTAGTGTAGGTGGTGTTCTTGCACATTTGGGGGGTGTTTATGTAGCCTTAGGCAATGCTTATGGGAATTTAGGCAATCTAAAGAAAGCAAAGGAATTTCTGGAAAGATCTCTCGCTATTTTATTGAGACAGTACGGAGCAGAGCATTCAATAGTGACTGAAGCCCGATTACAACTAGATTTGGCTTGCATGCTGTTGAACAAACAGTAATCTGGAAAAAACGAAAGAGCAAAGAGAAGGTAGTAAATCATATAACTTTTAACTTGATTTGGTTTTTGACAATAATCTGGGCTTATTCCCTTACATATAGTTGATAAAGGTGGTAAATGAAAGGTGTTGGACTATATTGTTAAGTAGCTGATGATGTTGCAACAGTGTCAATGAAGAAAACATCGATCTACTGGCTTTCTCTCAGGCTCTTCAATCCTCAAGGGACCTTGACCTCTTCTACATGCTCTTCCCTCGCCATATCATCATTTTTGTTAAGCCCATAAACTAAAATACTGGAAGTATCTAAACCCTGTAAATATTTCACTCTTTTTATCACGGATAAAAGCCAACTGAAGTAAATGAATATATGATTCCTAAATATTCCCTCAGTGGCATGCCACTAGTTGGGGAAATTCAATGTGGGAGAACTAACCCAGGAAAAATAAGTTTGAGTTTGCATTATAACGTATAAAATTTCAAAATGACAGAACAAATTGGGCCAGGAACGTTGGCATGCATTGTGTCAGAATGCAATCTTTAAAGCGAACTCTGGAATCAAATCTTTATTCTTCCTTTTACCAGTATACACAATGCTTGGTGTATAATATAGTCAGGAGATATACTCCTTCCTAATATGCCTTTTAATATCTATTTAATTGTACTTAGCATATTTATATGTTGAATCTATAGTTACACATCTAATGGCCACGGTAGGAAGTAAACACATACATCTTGTACACTTCGTACTTTTGATGTATTTATTATGTTGAGATTTGGTACCTTTTCACTTGAAGGTCCATTATAATATGCTTAAATCTATGATACATACATACGCTATTATAATATGATTAACTATATAATATATGAGTTTATATATACACTCCATATAATGTTTTAAATGTATAATAAGTACGTGTATCCTATAATATTATTAAATGTGTACAATATTCTTCTATGCCCCATTATTATATGCTTAGTGTATACTATAAATGTGAATGCTTCCATGAAATATGATTAAATGTATAGTATAAAAATATATGCTCCATTATAATATGATTAAAACTATGATATATCCATGATAAATACATGCCCTATTGTAATATGAATAAATCAATAATATATCTATGATACATACATACCCTATTATAATATGATTAAATCAATGATACATACATACCCTATTATAATATGATTAAATCTATGATTTATTTATGATACATACATACCCTATTATATATAATATGATTAAATCTATGATACATACATGCCCTATTATAATATGATTAAATCTATGATACATACATACCCTATTATAATATGATTAAATCTATGATACATACATACCCTATTATAATATGATTAAATCTATGATAGATACATACCCTATTATAATTTGATTAAATCTATGATACATACATACCCTATTATAATATGATTAAATCTATGATTTATTTATGATACATACATACCCTATTATAATTTGATTAAATCTATGATACATACATACCCTATTATAATATGATTAAATCTATGATTTATTTATGATACATACATACCCTATTATAATATGATTAAATCTATGATACATACATGTCCTATTATAATATGATTAAATCTATGATGCATACATACCCTATTATAATATGATTAAATCTATGATACATACATACCCTACTTTAATATGAATAAATCTATGATACAAACATACCCTATTATAATATGATTAAATCTATGATTTATTTATGATATATACATACCCTATTATAATATGATTAAATCTATGATACATACATACCCTATTATAATATGATTAAATCTATGATATATGATATCGTTTTAAATGTATAATAAGTGCGTGTATCCTATAATATTATTAAATATATAATATATGAATTTACATATATACCCTTTTATATATATAAAGGTATTCATTAATTTTAATGATTTTTTTATAACAAAAAGTAATAGAGATTATATAGAAGCTTATGGCCCTACGTGTAGTTGATAAAAGTGGTAAATGAAAGATATGTGATTATATTCTTAAGTAGCTGCCAATATCGCAGTAGTGTCAATGAAAAATAACTCGTATAGAAAAACATGGAATGGGCAACTATTGGCTTCCTCTCAGGCACTTCAGTCCTCAAGGGACCTTGAACTCGACTATATGCTCTTCTCCCTTGCCCTTTTCTCAATTTTGATAAATTATTATATACATATATTCCATTATAATATGCTTATCTACTTATATACACTACATCATGATACGCATACTGTATTATATACATACAATAATATTGTATATAAGAGATTCTCAGACGATTTTAATGTAGTTAGTGTAGCGAGTCATACGATCAAAGGCCCAGGTTCCATTGTCAGCTCAATATCTAAGGGTTAAGGTAAGGATTGGCAACAGCAATTGGCAACATCATTCCAGCTGCACGCCATCAATAAATCCATTTAATAGTCAACAACAGAAAAGGTATTTATTTTAAATTAATACAGCTCTACTTGATGACTCATCCCAAAATGAATAAATTAGGCACTATCAAAGGATGTGCTTTCGTGGACTTCTTCACTGGGCTGAATGTTCTTCTTGTCACGCTTCATTGTGCAAGTTTTCGGCTACCTTCTTCAGGCTGTTCATCACCAATATTGTCGATCCAGATGGGTCGCAGCCCGGCGTTTAAAAAAAAGACGATTTGGTCCCACCAAGAATCTTTATTGATTAAGAGCAGTGCTCTCACACTCGTGGGCATTTACAATGCTAACAATGTCCGCACGCAGGGGCTGCGCTAAATAAGCAGATTTCCTACGTGCGTCGTATTTGCATTTTTCTCAAAAAGTGAATGTACAATGAGAACAATATTGGTTATTTAGGCTTAAAATGAGTTTCCTTCATAATATAATATTAGGTGAATCAAATATAAACGAGACTTTTTTTTTTTTTAATTTATTTTAATTTTAAACGCAAAAAATAATATAGCTTATTTTTCTACATAGTCCCCTGACTTGGAAACACATTTTTCCCAACGGATTGGTAGCTTTCCAATTCCTTCCATGTAGAAAGATGCAGGTCGTGTCTGCAGCCAATTGCGCAATAGGCTTCAGCCTCACCATCACTGTCGAATCTTTCGCCTCCTAAAGCTTCCTTGAGAGGGCCAAACACATGAAAGTCACAGGGTGACAGGTCTGGACTGTAAGGAGGGTGTTCCAGTGTCTCCCACCCCAGTTGCTCCAATTTTTCCCTAGTCATGGCTGCTGTATGGGGGCGAGCATAGTCATGGAGAAGAACCACTTCTCTGATCTTTTGCGGCGATATGCAAGTCGGATTTTCAACACGATCACGACCCCCCACAAACTGTTTATGGCATGCAAACACTCTGGCTCGCGAAAGTGTCTTTTCCCCGAACTGTGTAGTCAATCTCCTCAAGATTTCGGCCGGTTTTACACCTTCTGCGGCGAGATACTTAAGTACGACACGTTGCGCAGTCGACGGGGGTACCTCTTCCTCCAACATCGTCACGGTGGACACCGAGACGATCGAGGTGGCGAGATCACGTGCTTCCCCTACTCCTGACTAACCTACCCAACAACAAAAAAGGCGGGAACATTCTCCCACCACTACTGTGCTCGAAAGGCGAAAAGTCTCGTTTATATTTGATTCACCCACGTATAATAGCTTAGTGTTAATAAGACATCAGTAGAAGTGGGGGTTCTCAGCCCGACTAAAAAAATGCAAATATCTCGGTTCTTAATCAAGATAATGAATGAGCGTAAATAACAACATTTATTGAACGTTACATTTGCAATAAGATTGATTCTGTATAAATGTTCGATCCGACCCATAGTAACGGAGATATTTCGAATTTTCGAAATTCCTCCCCTCTAGAACCCCCCCCCTCCCCAAAGTCCGATTTTAGCCGTTAAGGACCTTTTAACGCTTAAACCTGGTACGTATATTACTATTAACACAACTTATAGGCTATAGTAATATTCTCTGATACGAACAGGTATTGGGGGTATAAGGGAAGCCTGAAATGAAAAATATAGTTGTATCGCTTCCCATGTTTTCGGTATTCGGCAAACGTGTTCATAAGAAGAAATTTCCCTTAAGGAATAGAATTTTATAAAACTTCGTATGTATATTACTACTAACCCAACTTAGATTTTAGGCTACATTAATATTCTCTTAGAGGAACAGGAGTGGGGATTGTAAGAGAGACCTGAAATTAAAAGAAAGCGATATTTCGTTTAGTGTTGATTTTTCGGCAAATATGCACATAACAAAAGTTGTATAATTTGTTATTTAGAATATACACGTTTGTCGTATACAGAAGTATAAATGAGTTATACGCTAAAAACTAAAGCAGGATCCAAAAATTTTATTGGGCACTAACGATTGAACCGAACTTACCAAAACTCGATATGTGAATTAGCATTAATTCTTCCATAATTATAAGCTATATTAAAATTTTTCGGTTCAAACGGAAGTGGGCGTTATAAGAGGGGCCTGACATAAAAATGTGCATTTTTTTTTTCATTTTCTATTTGTTTTTTGGCAAACGTGCACATACCAAAAGTGGTTTGCTTTGTTATTTAGAGTAACTTTTGTTGCATTCACTTTTGTCGTAAAATGGAGTAAACCCGGGACATACGCTATCGGGAGTCATTAATTTTATTAGTACTTATTTAAGTGTTTTTAATAAATGTATATTATGACAATGTTATGTTATGTTTTAGAGATAGTTCTAAATATAATTCGGTTTAGTCAGGAAATAAATCTTCGTCGTCCCCTTCTCATTTATTTATTTTCCATAGAAAATAACTTTCATCTTTATTTCCAATAGACATGTAAACTATAAGAGAGTTTCCATTATTTAATTTGTGTAATGTATTATTTAAACAAGTCATGCTGAATTTGTACAAGGAGTGATAGCGGATTGTAGGAAATCAGACCCTTTGGTTCTGGTAATATATTATCTCCGATATCTTGATGTTATTGAAACAAATATGTACTATCATAACAATTAAACGTTAATGGTAATGTCATTATGAGAAAAGACAATATGCGTTTAAACTCGATATGATTGTTTAAAGTATTACTTAGGTCGCAGGGAGGGCTACGATCTCTTCCCCTCAACAAACCTTTGGAATATAAATGAAATTATTTTTAGGGTAATGCTATTATTTAATTCCATCAGGTAGATAGCGGAAGATGACGTTAGGCTAAAACAGTTAATTGAGTTTACTTATTTCCTGAAAAATGCTGGAATTACTCCAAGTAATTTTCACTGAGATTTACTATTATGAATATAATGTACGTACAAAACTATGCTTATGTAATTGTTGTAAATGTAATGTTCTATAAATGTTGAAACGTACGATTGTTCAATATCTTGATTATTTACCGAGATATTTGCATTTTTTTAGTTTTCGGCCTTCAGCAAACCCCCACTCCTACTCATGTCATATTAACAATGAGCTGTTATGTATTGCTTAAATTCCAAATATTGAACTCATTGAACTTTTACGATTTGATATAAATGCAAATGTGTGACGCACGTGGGAAATCTGCTTAGTTAACGTGGCCCCAGTGTACCGGTCTTTTTGCATAGAAATAGGGAAACGTGATAAGATTAGATCACAAGTGTAAGAAATGTTTCATAAGAGAACATTGGAAATCCACTCAGTTTTCGTAGCTGCTGCGCATGCACCTGCAAGACGGACATAGTTCCTGTTAACATAGTCCTCTTAAATAGGAGAAATAAAGAATAGTTTTTTAGATGAGTGTGGAGTCCCCATGGAAATCTTTTTAGTTTTTCGCAGCCCCTGCGTGACGGACTTTTGTTCCTTTTAGCAGATTTCCCCTAAGGAAATTAGCAATTGAGGTCGTGCTCATGACGCGATTTTCGAAAAATGTCTTCAAAATCCCAGCGACCCTACCCAGGAGATGACGAAAACGAGGTGCTTTCAAAATTAGTCGACTCTCGCTAACACGAACCTCGATAACACGAACACCTTGATATCACGAATTATTTTTAGTCCCATTGGTAAAACCTGTCTAACACGAAGAAATTACCATACGAGACTACCATAAGAAACTAATTTTCCGGAAGGGGTAGCGGTAACCGGCACATTGACTGATGTCGATGAACCAGCTAGACGTCACATCTAAAGAAGCCAAAGCTGCAGTGCGTACACTACGTATGTTTTTAGAAAAAAACAGTGATGTACCAGACAGTGTGTTTTCGTCAATGGTTTCAATCGAGAATATGATTGACAAACGTGTTGCTAACAGTCTTAAACAGAAGAAGACAACGGACTATTTCAACTACTAGTGGGATTGCAGTAATATGGTCGGTACTGTTTACTCTGTTTTACACGATATTTATTATGTTTACTGTAAGTATTTTTTATTATACTGTACCGAGTTAAATGTTTAATTTTGAAGCTATAAGGGATACAGCAAAAGTTTTTTTTATTTTAATCAACATTATGGCTGATAGTGCTTTTCGGTTTTAAGCAAAGGAAGATTAAGGACTTATTAATCAGTGGAATTCATATTATATTTTCTGTTTTCTGTGTTTTACCGTTGTTTTTTTAATTATGTATATATACATATTTTAATTCATTTAAATATTCGTAAAATATTGAGACTATGAAAATTGATTTGTAGAAGATGTAGGGAATAAATCACAGTACATTTTTTTACCTCTGTAACACGAATTTTCATTTAGTTCACCTCTATAACTCCAACTATGCCTAAGACCAACTATACATAACACGAACAAAAATGACAGTCCCGTGGAATTTGATAGCGTGTGATAGCGAGAGTCGACTGTGTATATATATATATATATATATATATATAATATACATACCAAGTTTCATAAAATTCGGTTCAGCCGTTTATGCGTGAAAAGGTAACAAACAAACAAACAAACATACACGAAAGAAACAAAATGCAGATATGGTGTCGTCTATGACATGTGAAACGAAAAGTTATCGTGAAATTTCGCGAAAAAAAATCAATGTACAGACAGAAGTTACAATTTTATATATATATATATATATATATATATATATATATATATATATATATATATATATACATACACACACACACACACACACACACACACAGTTTTGAACTTACCTTATGTTCGTCTTGTAGGTAGGGTCGACGGATATTTGAAGAAAAATTTCGAAAATCGCGTCATGGGTACGACTTCAATTGCTGATTTCCCTTAAGGGGAATAAGGTGGTTAATTATATAATAGAGTATTTTTTCGTAACATGAGTAGAAGTGGGGGTTTGCTGAAGTCTGAAAACTGAAAAAAAAGGAAATTCTATATCATGACACTCTTTATTCTAAGCTTATATAACCTTTATTTTCGTTATCTACTAAGTAGGATCGATGTACATTTACAATTTGCTTATTGTTTCGAAAATCATGAGTACTACTTCAATAGCTGATTTTCCCAAGTGGAAATCTGCTAAAATCTATAGAGGTGCCTATTAGACTTTTGCATCAGTTTGGGAAAGCCGAGCCGGTTGATTTAATAATAGAATAACAAGAGTGTGGCGAATTCCAATTTGAGGCTGAGTCGGTTTTTAATAGAGTGATTTAATTGATAACACATTGCCCCCCCCCCCCATCTACCACTTACAACAATAATGGAAGTTTTTATATCCCAATTGAAAAAAGGCGGTCACGCAGGGGCTGCGTAAACTAAGCAGATTTCCCAAATGAAGTTTTACAATAGAGAAATCTGCATGCTGCTAGCAAAACACCACTGTGAGTAAATACAAACGACTATGAGAAATCTTTCTGTTAATTTTAATAAGCTCCAAACGGAAACGGTTGTAGAATTGTAAACAAATAGGTCTGCCAACCACTCAGAGCTGAACAGATAGATGGACATATTCTTCACCGGAAAGAAAAACAATTACTGATATTTATCTCAATATTTTTTTATTTATAAACACATTTACTTTATTGCAAACTATTTACTCTATCTAGTACTGCAATTTATATCAGAATAATTTATTTTTTAATAACTCAAATTTTAGTAGTTTAAGAACTAAAAGGGGGGAGGGGGTGGATGAACAGAACGTGTTTGTATATATCTCACAAAGTACATGACAAGAACGGTTAGAAGAAGCTTACACGAGAGTCGAACAGTTACGGAAACGGACAACACACCTCATATATATATATATATATATATATATATATATATATATATATATATATATATATATATATATATGAGGTGTGTTGTTCTTTTCGGAGCTTTGGTCAATGTTGGTGAAATGAATCTTAGTTTATGCCAATATTTCGAGAATTTTTATTTTCTCTTCCTCAGGGCTGTAAAAATTACATATACTACATTATAATATTGCACATTGGTGTTATACATTGTTATAAAAGGGTGTGTTTTTAACAATGTATACCACCAATGTGCAATATTATAATGTAGTATATGTAATTTTTACAGCCCTGAGGAAGAGAAAATAAAAATTCTCGAAATATTGGCATAAACTAAGATTCATTTCACCAACATTGACCAAAGCTCCGAAAAGAACAACACACCTCATATAAATACAACCTGGTCGAAAACATCAGCACAATTATATACATATATATATATATATATATATATATATATATATATATATATATATATATAACAGATAAAGGTCTCGCGCGCTCAAATTTTGTTTGGTCTCTGCAAAACTCCTTATTTAATCGTTTTATTTAAAATGAAAGATATAGTTAACGGCTGAAATCAAACCAGTGGGATGGGGGATTTTCCAAAATTTGACATATCTCCGTTAATATGCGTCGGATCGAAAAAGTAAATAGAACTAATCTTATTGCAAATTATATTTACTATAAATATTGTTATATAAATTTATTCTCTACCGAGATATATGCATATTTATTAAGTGTGTGTGGATAACGGACGAGATGAGATCGGGTACTGTCGTAAGTTTCCGCATTAGTTTTGCCGTTTCCGTAACTGTTCGACTCTCGTGTAAGCTTCTTCTAACCGTTCTTGTCATGTACTTTGTGAGATATATACAAACACGTTCTGTTCATCCACCCCCTCCCCCCTTTTAGTTCTTAATCTACTAAAATTTGAGTTATTAAAAAATAAATTATTCTGATATAAATTGCAGTACTAGATATAGTAAATAGTTTGCAATAAAGTAAATGTGTTTATAAATAAAAAAATATTGAGATAAATATCAGTAATTGTTTTTCTTTCCGGTGAAGAATATGTCCATCTATCTGTTCAGCTCTGAGTGGTTGGCAGACCTATTTGTTTACAATTCTACAACCGTTTCCGTTTGGAGCTTATTAAAATTAACAGAAAGATTTCTCATAGTCGTTTGTATTTACTCACAGTGGTGTTTTGCTAGCAGCATGCAGATTTCTCTATTGTAAAACTTCATTTGGGAAATCTGCTTAGTTTACGCAGCCCCTGCGTGACCACCTTTTTTCAATTGGGATATAAAAACTTCCATTATTGTTGTAAGTGGTAGATGGGGGGGGGGGCACTGGGTTATCCATTTCATCACTCTATTAAAAACCGACTCAGCCTCAAATTGGAATTCGCCACACTCTTGTTATTCTATTATTAAATCAACCGGCTCGGCTTTCCCAAACTGATGCAAAAGTCTAATAGGCACCTCTATAGATTTTAGCAGATTTCCACTTGGGAAAATCAGCTATTGAAGTAGTACTCATGATTTTCGAAACAATAAGCAAATTGTAAATGTACATCGATCCTACTTAGTAGATAACGAAAATAAGGGTTATATAAGCTTAGAATAAAGAGTGTCATGATATAGAATTTCCTTTTTTTTCAGTTTTCAGACTTCAGCAAACCCCCACTTCTACTCATGTTACGAAAAAATACTCTATTATATAATTAACCACCTTATTCCAAGCTTAAACACCAAATAATGTTTGCTCGGCCTCAAATTGGAATTCGCAAAATGGGAAATCAGCAATTGAGGTCGTACTCATGACGCAATTTTCGAATTTTTTTTTCAAATGTCCATCGATCCTACCTAGGAAATAAAGAAAATGAGGTCCGTTCAAAACTGTGTTTATATATATATATATATATATATATATATATATATATATAAACTCGTTATTTCGTCGTGTTATGTAAAAAAAAGATTTAAGTTCGTTAATGGCTGAAATCGGACCAGTGAGAGGAGGGTTTAGAGAGGGAGAATTTCGAAAATTCGAAATATCTCCGTTACTATAAGTCGGAACGAAAAAGTGTACAGAATAAATCTTATTGCAAATTAAATGCACTATATATATATATTGACATTTATTCTCTATCTTGAAAATTAACCGAGATATTTGCATTTTTATAATGTGAAACGGACGAGAAATGGCCGCTTCTATTCGTTCCCGCCGAAAGCTAGTTGGGCCGTAACTGTTCGGCACTCGTATGGACATTTCTCTATTGCATAACTTTACGTGGGAAATCTGCTTAGTTTACGCAGCCCCTGCGTGACGGACTTTTTGCTCTTAATAATATAATCAGATCCTAATATGCAGCCGATGAAAGAGAGAGAGAGAGAGAGACGATGAAAAGCCAGGAATTTCCCCGATTACATTGTATTCCCATGAATCGGGGAAGTTAATATTGAATTATACTTTGTAGAATCCACAATTTAGTTACCGGTTCTGGGATAATAAATTACTATCAATTGCCTTCTAATCTTCATTATGGTAATAAAGTTTCGTTACGGTTTAATAAACCTTTGTTTCAACAATCACATTGTTTGGGAGGAGATCAAATGTTGTGCATATTCTGTAGGCGATGGCAAACATTTCCTGAAATCATATCTGCACAGTTTTAGGGAAATCAGCTATTGAGGTCGTACTCATGACGGGATTTTCTTCAAATGTCCATCGATCCTAACGAGGAGATGACGAAAATGTGGTCCATTCAAAACTATCTATCTATTTATCCGTGTGTGTGTGTGTGTGTGTGTGTGTGTGTGTGTGTGTGTATATACTAGCTCAGATACCCGGCTTCGCTCGGGAATTCATTTGAGGCTGAATGGTGATGGTATATTTTTGGCAAGGTTTTACTTTGCACAATATTTTGACATTTACCCGTTCCAGTGTTTAGGGTTAATACCCGTTGTTGGCATTTGTTAATAATAAAATTATTTTTTTATGTAAGACTTCACTGTCCTGCATATTGTCATATTTCCCGTCTCCTGTGCATTATGCATAGATTTGAATTATTAAGGAGAAAATATTGACATACATTTGAATTAATTTTTTCAGGTGAGGTACCTGGTAGTTCATATTGAAAAGAAGTGTTGAGCAAATTTCTCTAAATAACAAAATAAACAACTTTTGTTATGTGCATATTTGCTGAAAAAGCAATAGGAAACGAAATATTGCTATTTTTAATTTCAGGCCTCCCTTATAACCCCCACTCCTGCCCGTCCCTAGAAATGTTAGTATAGCTTATTATAATGAAGGCGTTAGTACTAAGTCACATACCGAGTTTGGTTTAATTCGGTTGAGTCTTTTGTGCCAAATAAAATTGTGGACTCCAGCTATAGTTTTTAGCGTATTACTCATTTATACTTCCGTATACGGCAAAAGTGCATATAACACAAGTTACTCTAAATTACAAAATAAACAACTTTTGTTATAGGCATATTTGCTGAAAAAGCAATAGGAAACGAAATATCGCTATTTTTAATTTCAGGCCTCCCATATAACCCCCACTCCTGCCCCTTCCTAGAAATGTTAGTATGGCTTATTATAAGGAAGACGTTAGTACTAATTCACATACCGAGTTCGGTTGAGTCTTTTGTGCCAAATAAAATTGTTGTCTCCCGCTATAATTTTTAGCGTATAACTCATTTATACTTCCGTATACAGTAAAAGTGTGTATAACAAAAGTTACTGTAAATAACAAAATAAACAACTTTTGTTATGGGCGTATTTGCTGAATAAGCAATAGGAAACGAAATATCGCTATTTTTAATTTCAGGCCTCCCATATAACCCCCACTCCTGCCCCTTCCTAGAAATGTTAGTATGGCTTATTATAAGGAAGACGTTAGTACTAATTCACATACCGAGTTCGGTTTAATCTTTCGTGCCTAATAAATTGTTGACTCCCGCTATACTTTTTAGCGTATTACTCATTTATACTTCCGTATACGGCAAAAGTGCATATAACACAAGTTACTCTAAATTACAAAATAAACAACTTTTGTTATAGGCATATTTGCTGAAAAAGCAATAGGAAACGAAATATCGCTATTTTTAATTTCAGGTCTCCCTTATAATCCCCCTTCCTGTTCGTCTTAGAGAATATTAATATAGCCTAAAGTCTAAGTTGTGCTAGTAGTAATATACAAACCAAGTTTCATAAAATTTGGTTCAGCCGTTTATGCGTGAAAAGTTAACAAACAAACAAACAGACACGAAAGAAACAAAATGTAGTTATGGTGTCTATGGCATGTGAAATGAAAAGTTATCGTGAAATTTCGCGAAAAAAATCAATGTACAGACAGAGGTTACAATTTTATATATATATATATATATATATATATATATATATATCTGTTATCGGTCTAGCTGTCGCAATTTTCGTCTTATCGTTGCCAAACTCCATATTTAAACCTTTTATGTAAAAATAAACGTCAGGTTTGTCCTGGACTAACAATCGGGCTAGTAAGGGGGAGGGGTATAGAGGGTGAGGGTTTCGAAATATCTCCCTTATTATATGACAGATCGAAAAAGTGTATAGCACTAATTGTTTTAAAAATTTAATTGCTTATAAATGTTGTTATATACATATGTTCACTATCATGAATATTAACCGAGATATTTGGAGTGTTCAGTGTTCATCCTTAAACCCCCACTCCTACTCATGTTATATTAAGAATATGTTATTATATCATGGACTACTTTAATATAAGCTCAAGTTCCAAATATTGTTTTCAAGAGACCTTTATTATGCGAGATACATTCAAATTCGTTGGGTAATGACACCATCAATTATGATTTTACGTTCTTGTTTTGAAGATGCTTACTTGATACTCGATATTGAACTGTTTCAGAAAACAGTAAAGATCAAATTTGTTATTGGCAGAAGTCGGAGCTGGAATAGTGGTGGTTTAAAGAGGTGGATTTAGAAAATTCAATACATCTTAGTTATTATGGGTCGGATCATGAAATGTCAGAACCAATCTTGTTCAGCTTTTGATTTTCTACAATTGTTGTGGTCTGTGCTTTTAGCAGATTTCCCTTAAGGGAAATCAGCTATTGAGGTTGAACTCATGACGGAATTTTCGAAATTCCAAATCCTTAAAATGTCCATCGATCCTACCTAGTAGATGACGAAAATGAGATCCGTTCAAAACTGTGTGTATATATATATATATATATATATATATATATATATATATATATATATATATATTTGTCTGTTACCGCTCTAGCGGTCGCAATTTTTGTTTGATCGTTACCAAACTCGATATTTAGTCGTTTTATGAAAAAAGAAAGATCAAGTTCGTTAACGTCTGAAATCGGACCAGTGGGAGGGGGGGGGGGGTCTAGAGGGGAAGATTTTCGAAAATTTGAAATATCTCCGTTACTATACGTCGGACCGAAATATTGTACAGAATCAATCTTATTGCAAATTAAATTTACTATAAATATTGTTATATAAATTTATTCTCTATCTTGAATATTAACCGAGATATTTGCATTTTTATTAAATCTTGGCGGTTAACGGACGAGTGACTTTCCCGCCAAAAGCTAGTTTGGCCGTTTCCTTAACTGCTCGGCTCTCGTGAAATTTCTCTATTGTAAAACGTCACGTGGGAAATCTGCTTAGTTTACGCAGCCCCTGCGTGACGGACTTCTTTTGATAATTCAAGTATTAAGTGAGTTATTCCTGCCTTCAGTAACCCACCCTCTCCCCTCCTCTATTCATCGTTTTTTACTTATACATAGTTCAGTTTATATGGGCCAAACAGGCGTATGTGAGTATGGAAGAGACAATGTGAGGGCTCTGCAGGCTGCAACATCCATACGAAGTGTGAAGCTTAAGAGATGTTGAGGGTCTAAGCTGGATTAATGTTACATACAAACACGGAGCTTCATGTCTTCTCCAGGCCGCCTCCCAATTCACACACCTATTTTACTGACACCCTAGAGAGGCGTGAGACACCATTTGTGCCAAAGAGTACCTTTTAGCAGATTTCCCTTAAGGTCTGTCTATATCTATATATACATATAATTGTAACTTCTGTCTGTACATTGATTTTTATTCTTAAGGGAAATCAGCTATTGAGGTCGTACTCATGACGCGATTTTCGAAAAATTTCTTCAAATGTCCATCGATCCTACCCAGGAGATGACGATAATGAGATCCGTTCAAAATTATATATATATATATATATATATATATATATATATATATATATATATATATATATACTAGCTAAGGGACCCGGCTTCGCTCGGGAAATCATTTAAGGCTGAATGATGATAGTATATATATATGCTCTAGCGGTCGCAATTTTTATTTGATCTTTACCAAACTCGGAATTTAATCGTTTTATGTAAAAAGGAAAATCAAGTTCGTTAATGGCTGAAATCGTACCAGTGGGAGGGGGGGGGTTTAGAGGGGGGATTTTCGAAAATTCGAAAAAAGTCCGTCACGCAGAGGCTGCGTAAACTAAGCAGATTTCCCACGTGAGGTTTTACAATAGAGAAATCTGCCTAATAACAACTGTATTAGTAAGAAACCTCTAAACCTAAAATATTATTTAGGCCGTAATAACCCAGTAGTTTCTAGCCCCAAAACACAGTTAACCTAACCTCTAAACCTATTCACGAGGGACGAATAGTTATGGAAACGGCCACCCGAGCTCTCGGCGGAAAGTCCGAACATGGCCTACTGGTGACCACACGCAGAATACAAATGCAAATATCTCGGTTAGTATTCAAGATACAGAATACATGTATAGAAAAATATTTATAGTAAATTTAGTTTGCAATAAGATTTATTCTATACAATTTTTCGACGCATAATAACGGAGATCTTTTGAATTTTCAAAAATCCCCCCTCGAAACCCCCCCACCCACTGGGCCGATTTCAGCCATTAACGAACTTGATCTTCCTTTTTACATAAAACGATTAAATTCCGAGTTTGGTAAAGATCAAATAAAAATTGCGACCGCTAGAGCATATATATATATATATATATATATATATATATATATATATATATATAATTTTGAACGGACCTCATTTTCGTCATCTCCTGGGTAGGATCGATGGACATTTGAAGAAAGTTTTCGAAACTCGCATCATGAGTACGACCTCAATAGCTGATTTCCCTTAAGGGAAATCTGCTAATAGCTCCGTTACCATACGTCGGATCAAAAAATCGTATAGACCCAATCTTATTGTAAATTAAATTTACTATAAATATTGTTCTATACATTTATTCTCTATCTTGAATATTAACCGAGATATTTGCATTTTTATGAAGTCTACATACAATAAAATATTTTTAAGAATGCCTTTTAAATACATAAAATAAGTATATTTGATGTGTTTGGAGCTGCTTATGGGAGTAGAAATTGTGAATATTACTTCGTTTATAATAAAAATATTCTATCCACTAATATGCTATTTGTGACCAATAATGTTTCGAACAAAGAATTGTGTTTGAATAGTAACCACTTAACGTTTGGTCTGACAAACTCAGCAATAGTTCATCGATTGTCCAGAAAGCTGTAAAATTTAATAAAAGTAAAAACTCAGACAGCCTTGCATTGAATAACATTCACACTCATTATTCTGCCTAAATATTTCCCTAGCAAAGCTACCTCAGTAATGTTTCTTAATAACTATGAATGCAATCCATGATAATGATTAGTATTGTCCACAATATTTTCAACAGTGCAGACGGTTCAGATCAGGGAATATTTAATTTTCTTTTTAATCTTCAAAGCTAAAAAAGCCTATAAATTCTTTTTAGTTGCCAAGCATTCGGGACTATGACACGGAGATGAGCAAATGTAAAAATAATGCACATAAAAGCCTAGCCAAAAGAAAAAAAATACTGTCATCATTATGCCTCTAATGATAACCCGGGGACCTAAGCTACAATATATATACATATAATTTTGAACGGGCCTCATTTTCGTGATATCCTAAGAAGGATCGATGGACATTTGTGGAAATTATTCAAAATTCGCGCCATAAGTACAACCTCAATCTGCTCAATAGGACGGTGAAAGTTGTAGGACATATCATAGGGCACAATGATTTCATCACAAATATATTTGAAGGCGGACATAAGGGAGGCCAAGAAAATCGAATTTTGAAGACATCTTATGGATTTCGGTGGCTACAGTCTGTCACGCAGTGGTTGCGTGAACGATGCAGATTTCCCATGGGAAGGTTTACACCAGATAAATCTACATACTGGTAACACCACCGGGAATGCTAAGAGAATAAGTACAAACGGTAATAAGAAATCATTCAGTCAATTTACATGTTAATAATATCTTAATAACGGAAAGCGTCTGAGTTGTAAGCAAACCGGGCAGCCAACCTCTCAGTCCTGAATAGATATAATTATTCTAGACCGGAAAGATGAACAATTAATGAAATATATCTGAATATAACATATTGATTTTATTGAAAACTATTTACTATAGCTAGTGGAGTAATTTGAAATGAATCAGAATAATTTTTATCTCTATCACTCAGATTTTAGTAATCCAAGTACAAAAGAAGGGGTGGGAGTGAACAGAACGTATTTGTTTCTATCTCGTATAATAAAGCTGTGTTTAAACTAATATTTAGTAGTAAAGGGAAAAGGGGGTTTCTGGAACACTTTAAAATCCTACAAAAAAGGAAACGAACAAGCCTAAGCACATTTAAATGTTCTAATCTAAATTATGATTTCCCTTCATAATCATAATGGGGGAAATATTTTTTTGACTAAATTATATTGATAAAAAATTTCTTTAATAAATGTAGCTTTTAAAAAAGATAAAACAAGTTGGTTAATGTCAAAATATTCCAATAATAAAACTAACAGAGTTAAAAAAAAATCATTTATATCCAGTTAAAGAATTTAAAGAAGTTAATAATAAATTTGGAAAAAGAATAGTTGTTATATAAATAGATGAAGAAGTTAAATTAAAAGTTGTTCTACCAGATAGATTTAATGATAAATTATCTAAAAAAGATATTCAAACATTAAATGCTCAAAAAATATCATTTGTTTATAATGGGAAAAAAGGAATAGGTGATGGTAAGAAGATTCATATTATTGACTTACTAGAAAACGAAGATGTAATAAAGAGAAAGGTATGTAAATCTAAAAAAAGTGAAAGTGATAGCGATGATTAATTAATTGAATAAATTTTAATGTTTTAACCTTATTTTTATGATTTTTCATACTTTTTTATATAACTTATGGAGGGGGGAAAACATTGTTTTTTTTTTAGGATTTTTAGAAATATTTGCATTGTAAAATATTAGGCTTGTTCGTTTCCTTTTTTGTAGGATTTTAAAGTGTTCCAGAAACCCCCTTTCCCCTCTACTTTTAGCAGATTTCCCTTAAGGGAAATCAGCTATTGAGGTCGTACTCATGACGCGATTTTCGAAAATTTTCTTCAAATCTCCATCGATCCTACCCAGGAGATGACGAAAATGAGGTCCGTTCAAAATTATATATATATTTGTCTGTTAACGATCTAGCGGTCGAAATTTTTGTTTGATCGTTACGAAACTCGATATTTAACCGTTTGATGTAAAAAGACAGATCTAGTTCGTTAATGGCTGAAATCGGACCAGTGGGAGGAGGGGGGGGGGTTAGAGGGAGGATTTTCGAAAATTCCGTTATTATGCATCGGATCGAAAAATTGTATAGAACCAATCTTATTGCAAATTTAATTTACTATAAATATTGTTATATACATTTATTCTCTATCTTGAATATTAACCGAGATATTTGCATTTTTATGAAGTCTGTGGTCGGGTGTAGTTCGGATTACGTCGGCCATCTTCGTCATTTCTCGGCTCAGGCGGAAGCTTCTTCTAACCTGTCGTTTTTAACCTTACCTTACCTTCTTTACTTTGTGAGATTTATGCAAATACGTTCTGTACATCCGCCCCCCCCTTCTTTATTTCTTGAACTACTGAAATTTGAGTTATTAAAGTATAAATTATTCTTACAATTCAGAAGCCGTTTCAGTTGGGAATTTATTTTAATTAACTGAAAGATTTCTCATTGCCTAATCAGGTGGTATTGTGTTACCAGTATGCGGATTTCTCTATTGTAAAACTTCACGGGGGAAATCTGCTTAGTTTACGCAGCCCCTGCGTGACGGACATTTAGTATTTAACCTTGTAATGAAGTGGTTCACGATATAACAGCTTATTATTAATATGACACTAGTAGAAGTGGGGGTTTACTGAAAGCGTAAAACTTATAAAATTCAAATATCTCCATTAATACTCATTATACGGAAAATATGTATAGAACAATATTTGTTGGACATTCAATTTTCAATAAGATTATTTTTATAAAAATTTTCGATCTGACCTATATCCTCTAAATTCCCTCCCCTTCCCCGTAGTTCGGTTTCAGACGTTAACGCACTCGATCTTTCTTTTTAGATAAAACGACTTAATATCGAGTTTAATTAATCATGAATTGTGACTGCTAGAGCAGTAAAAGACAAATACAGTTTTGAACGGCCCTCATTTTCGTCATCTCTTAGGTAGGATCGATTGACATTTGAAGAAATATTTCGACAATCGCATCATGGTTACGACCTCAATAGCTGATTTCCCTTAAGGGAAATGTGCTAAAAGAGGAGCTTGTGATAGAACACCGTGGTTACAAACACAAGGGCCCGTGTGTGTATTTGTTATATCTAGGATATATGGTTACATAGGTGACGCGTAAGGTGGAACTCTAACACTAATGAGTATTGAGGAGTTTCATTTCCCCCTCAAACAGTTCAACAGATTCGCAATGCAATATAAGAAAATATTTATTTAAGATTGTTTTATTCAAGTACAACCTTTCTGACATGTTGCATTTTCAGGCGTACGAAAGTCAATCTGTATTCACAAGCCCTTCGGCCTTACCCGCTAACGGCTTGTAAATATTTTAAGAGAGGTGCTGGTTCATGGAATTTTTGTATGTGTGATTTGATACCGGAGGACCATGATTTATAAAAACGGTTATGACCATTAATAGTATATTGAATAATTACAAGATATGGTGGGATGGGCTATTGCAGGGCAGATATGTGTTAGTGAGTTAGTATATACATTACTTCAAGGGATACTGTTGATATGGTGATACTGTCCTGGATGCTGCTATGGTGTTCTCCCTCTTCCTCCCTCCATCCTGGTCTCCCCCTGGATGCTCCTTCCTTTACTCACTCATGTTGGAAGTTCTAAAGAATGGGTGTGAAAAAAGCTAAAACTGCTGCTGCACATGGGAGGCTCTACTCTCTCCTCTGCTGTCCTACTCACTCAACTTTCTCAGCCTGTCTTCTCTATCTCTTGCACTTTGGACCCAAGGATGCCCTCTAGGTAGTATTTATATAGTAGGCTGTAGAGGTCAGCACTCTTCAGGGGGCATCCTTGGTTGGTCTAGTTGCTAACAGATGGGGCTGGTATAGTTTAATTAGCGCTTCAATTTTAAATTGAACACAATCATTAGTGTTAGATCAATATGTTGTATTGTTAGCCGTTAGATATATTGAATGAATATACATATGAAATGACTTCAAATGATAGATTTTACAATGTAGCCTCCTCCATATGATGCAGTGCTCTCTGATTTTCCTCCATTTGAAACTGCTCTGAAGAAGGGGACCATTGGTGCCCGAAACTTGTAAGCACGTCCAATAAAATTCTCTCTAAGAAGAATTATGAAACCATTCTATTAGCCGATGCCCAACTATCTTCTACTAGCTTGA